>JAWWMW010066982.1:0-15115 GCA_035048345.1 Echeveria elegans | reverse complement strand
ATTTTTATTATAATTAAATGGATATTAATTGGATAATCTCAGTCATTGATTAGAAGGTACATCTATGGTTATGATCTATTTATACTTTTTATATTTAGACATTTTTTACCTGATCTCTACCCTTTATTTATTTATAACAATTTTCACCAACTCTTGAAAATAGAACCCCCAAAACTTTAGAATTATTCAGTGCACAAATAGTTTAATTTACGGAGTTGACATTCTTCCCTTGGCTTCAACACTAGGTCATTCTAGTTCCATTAAAAATTTCTTTTGACTTGCGATATACTACCATTTACTGCACTTCAGGTGGTGTATTCTATCACACATTCTTTGACACTTCCTTAACATCATCGTGATTATAATAAATGGAATCATCTAAGGTAGGTGCAAGCTCAGTCACGTCATCATAATAATCATCATATATGGGATCACCCACACTACGAGCAGTATCATACTTAATGTCACAGAAATCAACACCCAATTCGTTAGGGAAACAACTCTTTTCATCAGCGAAACCATCGTAGATAGGAGCTCGGAGGAATATAAGCCCAAGAGCCATTAATAAACAGAGCACGAGTATCCAAAGTCACGTCAGAACAAGCAGCGTGCAAACCACCATCGAATTCTGAATTTTTCATCTTAAAATCTTGCTCCCAACAACACTCATATCGGGCTAGAGCAACATCATCAAGGTGACTGAGCTTCATCATCAATAGGTCCAATTGTCGCAGTAGCTTGGCGTTATCCCGTCTCAATGCATCATCACGTCTTGTCTGGGCAATGTGTTGCAGGCATAGCTGCAGGAAACTTAGATACTGATACCAACTGACGTGCGGTAGGCAAAATAAAAGATAAATTCAAAGTCTCGTTGATTCAATAAAATATCAAAAATTTGATAGTGCAGATTCAAAGGAATTCGCAGATTGCTGAGAATTTAACAACAACATTCGTTGATTTCCACAAAAATACCAATCGAAAGCTTAAAGGATAAAGGGAAACCCCAAATTTATTAATTCATCAAAAGTTTCTGACAAAACGTAACAAAATTTACTTAAATAAGAAAATAGAAAATAAACTCCTTAGTTTTTTTTTGATTGAAACAGACTGCTCAAGGCAGCTGCCAAAAGAAAACAAACAATAGCTACAAGGAAGAAAAAGGGACAAAAGGGACAGCATCACAAGACTCCCAGCCCCAAAGCTCACGTCTAGCCTTTTTAGCAAGAAAGTCTGCCCTGGAAATTTCTTCCCGAGGAACAATCTTCAAAAGCCAATTTGGGAAGAGATCCAAGAATTTCCAGCAGACAGGAAGCCAAGAGGAAAAGGAAGGATCACTCCACTGACCTAGGGAAACTGCCCTATACACGACACTGGAATCGATCTTGAAAATGACTCTGTTCCAGCATCTACGAGCAGCTGCTTTGAAACTTTCGAGCAGAGCAGCGCCTTCCGCTGAATGACAAGAAGAGATGCCTTCTTTCCAGCCTGCCCCAGCCAGCATCAGAAGGCCCTCGGCCAAAGCAATGAAACCCCAGCCACCATACCCCGCATCAGCAGACCAAGAACCATCACTAAGAATGCACATAAAGTCATCTTCATTCGAAACATCCTCAATAACCGGGAGCATTAACCGGGGGCGAGAGGCGTGTTGGGATAAGAAGAATTCCAGTTTGACAAGTAGTGTGTCTATGCCCACCTGAGGCTTTCCATGAGTTACCAAGTTGCGATTAAACCATAAGAACCAAAGCCCGCACAACAGTCTTTTGAAATCCTCTCGACAAATAACGGAAGCGCATAGCCAGAGCCAGTATCCAGGGTCGCTGCAATCTAACTTGAGAATGGCGTCATTAATTTCCATCTTAGCCAAGAAACTTCTAGCACACCAGCAATCTCTGAAAATGTGAAGGGTTGATTCAATCCGGGCACCACAACCTCTACATTGAAGTTCAACCGAGCATCCTCTCCTAAAAAGGTTTGCAGCGCAAGGGATTCCATTATAATATAATTTCCATGCAAAGATTTTGACCTTGCCAGGAATGTCCAGTTTCCAACAAAGATTGCTCCAGAAATTCTTGACAGGTAAAGGGTCAGAGGCTTCCCCATCACTTGACTCTAGACGCTGCTTGATTGAAAGGAAGAAATTATAACCGGACTTAACAGAAAAAATACCCGAGTTATCACCAATCCACCTGGGGTTGTCAATGCCGTCGATCAAGGAAACTCCTTGTATGAGGAGACTTAGACCCTCAAGGATGCTTTGCCAAACGAATGAACAACCTGGTCGCCTCGTGGCATGGAAAAAGCTCGTGTGCTTGAAATACTTGGCTTTCAGGATTTTGCAGACAAGGGTATTGGGTTCGGTCAGTAATCTCCAAGCCTGTTTTGCTAGCAGGGCCATGTTAAAGATCTCAAAGTCTCTAAAACCCATACCCCCCTGCCTGTTTATTTCTATACAAAACTTTCGAATTCACCCAATGGATTGTCTTCTTATCCAGACTTTTCCTCCACCAAAACTGAGTGATAATACCAGAGAGTGTCCTACATGTGGTCTTGGGGAGTTTGAAGCACGACATTGCATAAATGAGGATAGCCTGAAGCACGGATTTGATTAGGATCTCCTTCCCCCTAGCAGACAACATCTTGTTTTTCCAATCTGACGTTTTTTTAAGCAGTCTTTCTTCAAAGTATCTGAATGGAGTTACTCTATTTCGGTTGAAGATGATGGGCAGGCCTAGATACTTGGAAAAGCTGTCAACAGGTTTGACCTTAAGTTGCGCACAAGCCCACTCAATCACCTCTCTCGTGACATTTTTGCAAGAAACCATTTCAGATTTCTGAAAGTTAATTTTCTGTCCAGAGATGGATTCATACCAGTATAGAATGTCCTTAATTGCACTCACCGAATTCTTAGTAGCTTCTAGGAATAAAAGACAATCATCAGCGAACATGAGGTTGGCTATTCTTGGGGCTCCCCGACAAATACTCACCCCTCGAAGGCTCCCCTGCGAATGGAAATGGTTTATGGCAAGTGTCAACCATTCAGCACTGAGTAAAAAGAGATAAGGGGAGATAGGATCCCCTTGTCTGAGGCCCCTATGCGGCTTGATAATTCCAGACAGTGAACCATTGATTTTAATCCTGTAAGAAACCGAAGTAACACAGCGCATAGTTATCTGCACCCATCTGCTGTCAAAACCCAGCGCAAGAAGCATATCTTCAAGGAAATTCCATTCGATCCGGTCATAAGCTTTGCTCATATCCAACTTAAGAGCTATGTACCCCTTCTTTTGATTGTTTCTTCTTTTCAGAGAGTGTAGAACCTCGTGTGCAATAATAAAGTTGTCAGAGATCAATCTCCCCTTATGAACCCGCTTTGGCAATCAGAGATTAGATCAGGTAAGAATTCCTTGATCAGGTAAGGATTTAGTTAGATGTTGTTGGTAATGTATGAATTTAGTTAGATGTTGTTAAATGTATGATTTGTTAGTTAGAAATTTAGTTGGAATGGTTTAGTTAGGTGATATAGATTTAGTTAGATGTTGTTGGTAAATGTATGAATTTAGTTAGATGTTGTTGGTAAATGTATGATTTATTAGTTAGATATTCTTTTATATAGATAGATTGCAAGGAACAGCATCGATGGTGTCATTCATAAATATGCCAGGCCAATCCTGGTTTAGGATCATATAGAAGATCATACATTTTTGGTTCTAATTGTATTTGGAAAATTATGTAGGTACGTTGAAAGGAGGAAGAGTATATTGGCTTCTCGAGAAATGCACAGTATGTGTCTCTAGGCACTCGGTAATAAGGAAAATGATGTCTATGGCCGCTTACTGCGTGTGTCGTGTGAGTTTATGTTCTTTAGGAACTTGGGACGTGTTCCGTGACTCTATTGCTGACAGAACGATGCACGTCAATTTCAGAGAACCGGATGTATAGGCTGGAACGTGTTATTCTGGCGGCATCTAAACAATGTGTGTAGTTATGGCGTTTGGCTGGCTAAATTTTTCTCTAGTTTTTTTTTTATCCAACTGGTTTAGAGTCTTGGCAGGTCAGAGACTTCATGAAATGGCTATAAACCCTCCTGTGTAACTCTCTAGCTTTTTACACATTGTTAGTTTCTGTACTGACCTTGACCTAAATTTAACCGACTAGAAACGATATCAATGGCCTTTCGGGCTTATGATGTGAAAAAATAACTTCTCCGGATTCTTCATTATAGCTACAGAACCTTCATTTGTTATTCCACAGGTGGTGAAATCTGAAATGCCATTGATTGCAGCAGCTGGAGCACCTCCTCTCATGAACATCTTGGTTTTAGCAGAAAGCATAGTCGCATCTGGATTGATCATAATTGGACCGGAAGGAGGTTAGTGCCACTCGTGGTACTCAGCTGGCCAGGTCCAAGTTCGGATGGAACAAGAGATCATAATCGGCCTGAATCCGCTACGCCTTTAAGGTCAATTAGTGGGAAAATAGCATTGAAAATTGTTTATACTTTTATGCTTTTTAGGAGTGAAAAACAGTTTCTATGTTTGATGATTTGGATAGTCAAAAGACTCGTAGTTCTTTTCCCTTTTGGTGTTTGTCAAAAAATGTATTTTTAGTCCTATAGGATCTTTTTTTTGTCTGGTTTAGGAATTTTAATTGATATGTTTAGTTAATTGTCAAGTCTAAATTCAATGTATATGATTTTTATTTAGAAAATCCAATGTCAAGTTATGAATCAATAATTACCCGAAAATGCAGATTTCAAATTCCAAAGAAAAATGTCCAAAAGAATATATTTCTTTAAATTCCATTTCAGTCCTTATTTATTTCCTCCTATCCAAATCTTTATATAAAAATAAAGTAATTGCACGTACAAAAGTTTACATACCATATACCACTTGCGCCTATGGTTATCTATCTAGTTCTCGTTTAAATTTATTATAGTTATGATAAAAACAAATTTATGGTTATCTATCTAGTTATCGTTTAAATTTATTATAGTTATCTCTTTAGTTAGTTATCAATTAAATTATAGCCGACTTGTGGGCATTATTAGACAGAATGATATTTTATTTTATTTTTAAATACGAATAAACCTTAAGAGGTTTTCTTATTTCCTGCGAAATTTTCCCTTGACATCGACCGGCCGTTATATATCATATGTAGTGCTGCATCATGTTTCCAGTGAATTTAGGAACATAGAGTTGAGAATGGGAAGTAGATATGGACACAGTCAATACTTCTTATTATAGTTTGGACACGGTGCATAATGGTTACAAACATACAGTACAGTGGCGCTATAATTACTGTTCATCTTCGACTATTTCTTCACCAAAGCCACGTTGAGATAGTCTGTAGTACAAAATACCCATAGTCGCCATGCAAGCCCTGAAAAATATTGATGGAAGGACTGTTTAGAAAAGAAATAGTGGAGGTAAGATTCATGGGTCACTATTTGATTTATCGGTCATCTCTTGCTAGTAAAGTGAAAAGGCTATAGCTACGGATGAGAAAGGGAGAAGAAATTACATGATGGCTATGACGAGAAGGATTTTTCTTGGATCCATTCTTGAAGATTTATGATGCCGCGAACGCCCTTCTACAGCTTCATTTGTGTTTATATCTTTCTTTGCAGGAGCTGTTACTGGTAGAGTTGGCAAAGTGCTAGACCAGAAGGGTAGCAATGCTCTTAGAAACTTGTGACGGAAAGGTCCTGCAATACCAGTCGATAAAAAGCAACTTGTGCTATCAGCAAAGATGGAAAGAAACTGAAGGAATGTAATGAAAATCCATCATATTTTATACACATGATGATTAACATTCACAGCACTCAATGCAACACTGCTACAGTGAAATTCAGCAGTTTAGTTCCATAAAACCAAAAATCATAAGGATAAGCTAAGCATATGCGACGCTATTTCACAAATTTTGAACTTTTACCTCTTCGGGAATACTTTTTCTGATTTGCATCCTTATCGTCTGCATAATACGGTGTTTCGGAGGTTTGTCTATCAACAAAGAATCCCCCTTTTCTTGTCGTAGCACCAGGCTGAGAAGCATAACAATGTTAGTGAATATTCCCATAAACCTTTCATACTCACATTTTGATGGTAGACCTCTCATGTAAATGCTTTTTCACCTACAGGGCTAGAGGTTGATAAATTAATCCCAGCTGAACTTGAACCATCCATCACTGAAGTGTCAACCGGTTGAATTTCAGATACTTTGCTTCCATCCTTCCCTTGCACATTTGTACCAGATGCATAAATGAGTGGATCAGACGCAAAAGCGGGCGGAGGCCCACGAGATCCAGTTGTTGGCACTGAAACTGGGTGATTGCCGAAAACATTCTTCTCCATACCAGTCTGAATATGAAAACTAAGTAGTCATATATACATTATTACTGCTGAGCAGAAAGTTGCAAGCAATGAACCGCTGTTATAAATGCATTTTCCCTGCTATTTCAAAAACAAGCATAAAAATATAACCCTGATAATTATTGGGGATACAAATACAACTTTCAATATAATTGAACCCAATTTTTAGCTTTTCAGAAACAAAGTATCTATTTATCCCTATTTTGCCCGACTAAGACTTTATACAGATGCGCGATTTCAAGTTCCATTGACAATATGAATATTTTTGTAGAGAATAGAGATAAGACTGTTCAATATTGTACCAAAGCAAGGATACTACCTGGATAATAACGTCTTTCAATTTTGCATGCAGCTGTGAGCTAGAATCTTTTACACTTTTAGGCGGCCATATCTGCATCAACAAGAATTGAAAACATAAATTAGTAATTCAATCAAATGTTCCATCAACAGCCATGGCTAGAGAACTAACGGTGGTTGAGCATCCAGGGCAAACATATCCTGCTGGTGCTGTATGCGGTGGAAAACTCTTGATATGAGAGGCCAAGCAATGTGAATGTATAACATCTAATAAAACAAAAAGAGTGTAAGAAATTCATAAAGGACTGGGATATATCGCCAGTAAATTAAGCCATATGCTTATGTACGTACGTAAGCAACCCAATCTGGTGGTATCCGTGTCTGCGCTTTCTTCAAGAACAGCTCGACACTTGCAGCAAGCAGGAGGCCAATCATAATCTCCATCGATTACCCATTCCGAGTATGTCCTAACCTGAGTCGACAAAAAAATTAGATAACTTCAATGACACAATACTTTTTTCATGCAATAGAATCATTCAGAAACTCCTAACATACTAAGTATACTTTCCCGTACGAATAAAAAAGTTCTTAAGATTTCACACCAATTTTTCGAAGATTTCCCAAAGCAGAAAAAATAAATCTAAAATTTCACATCTAATGGCCACATTTCCAACTTACATTGCCAAGACAAATCAATGATCAAATTACGGCCATGTTAACCAAAATACGACAGCTGAAAAAGCAACTTACAACACAAATCCGATGCTCATTGAAACATATGCATTCTCCGCAAACTGGAACCTTGTGCACAAAACAGTACAACTTCGTCGCCTGAGTTCAAAACCAACTCTCAATTAGCACTTGATCTCAAATTCCATAACATCAAACATATACAAATCAAAACTCAATCCCAGTCATCCAGAATCAACTAAAACTCAAAGCATATCAAATTTCACAAACTCCAAAATCCAAAACTCTAACAGATCTAAATCTAATTACACATCGAATCTCACGATCATACAAAACGCGATTCCATACACACATGCGATCACAATCCTAATCCTAATCCTAATCCTAATCACTCAACCATACCTTCCGGCACTTGCACACCACCATCGATCCGCCGATTTAACCTCAACCCGATTCCGACGATCGATCGCAAATCTAACAATTCTCGTTTCCAGGGC
This sequence comes from Echeveria elegans, assembly GCA_035048345.1. Lineage (NCBI taxonomy): Eukaryota > Viridiplantae > Streptophyta > Magnoliopsida > Saxifragales > Crassulaceae > Echeveria > Echeveria elegans. Next base: position 7,260 of record JAWWMW010066982.1, on the reverse strand, counting down.
ACGAAACTGGCTCCGATCTGCACCTGAATCGAAGCGGTTCACTTCAATTTGAACGGTCCAATTAGATATCCTCCGAAAATCGAAATACCAATTAAACCGAATCGCTCTAATTGAACCAAATGGTATAAATACACTAGCGCAGCGCTCACTTTGGATCTCAGATTCAAAATTTCCGAAACCCTAGGAAGTTGAAGCTACGTTTTTTTTTGCAGCATTGGATGCACGAGGCGAATCACTTCTTCCGGATCACATCATCCAATTGGTTTTTGTAAATTTACCTGTAAAATCGCTAATCCGATTCTGCTGTTTAGCATCGGAGGCAAGTGATTACCAGCTCAAGCTTTGAACATCAGCATATGTTACCAATAAGACAATCAACAGATTGTTGCAACTGCAATGTTATCTACTCTGTTAGACATTCGATTTGTTATGGTCTGAAATTTCTTACCAAATGGCTTTCTTGGATTTGGTTATGATTCGAGTAGCGATGATTACAAGGTTGTTTGTGTGTTTCCTTCTGCTGATAAATTAGTTTGGAAAGCTCAAGTTTTTTTTCTCTTAGAGAGAATGAATGCAGGACCGTCAATGCTACCGCATCATCTTTGCAATATTAAATTGCCTGTTGATCATCAGTTGGTATCTGTCGCTGTGAATGATGATGTCTACTTGTTTGCGTGGTCCGCAGAAGGAAGATTGGGTTAATGAAGTTCAATTTGGCTGAGGAGAGTTTTAGCTTTTTTGTCATTGCCAGTGGGAACTGAAGCCATGTATTTCGGGACACACCGTACGTAGGGTGGCAATTCTCAATGGATTGCTTTCCATGTTCTTTTGGGAGAATGAACGACCTGATCTTAATTCTTAGTTATTCATGGGATCCTAATTATAGAGAAGGGACACGGACATTTCATATTGATATATGGATGCTACAGCCTACAAGGCCATACAACGTGGTCCAAAGCGGCCACTATTCCAGTTAAGGAAAACGCAAAAACTCTTACTCCGACCGAGGGTTCAATTTGAGTGGGCATGTTATTATGTTCAATTGGCTGGATGGTAACTTGGTCGTATATATAATCCGCAAGATAATATATTTATGAAGCTGTCTATAAGCGATGTTCGGGCACTAGATCGCGTTGGGTTTTACTTTGTGCAGATGGAGACATTAGTAAGCCCTTCTTGAACCACGTCGTAAGTTAAAAAAAAAAAAAAGGTTTTTGTGGCTTGAGAGTACTCCCCCGTCATTGTTTTTTTCTTTACCATAGAAAAACGATCAAAAAAAATCATACATCCCACCATGATTTTTTTTATCATGAGATGGTTCTTCATTAAAAAAAACATCATTTCATGATCAAAAATTAGATTCTAATCAGTCGAAACACGACATGTATAATGTGTTAGAACTTTTATTAATCATATTTATATATATTATAATTGTTATATCTTAAAAATAACAAAATTAAAAATTAAAAAAGAATCATTCAACTAAACTCTTTTAAATCCATGATTAGACATCCTTTTGATGTAATCTGATGCAATCTTGAATAATTTTAATTTTTAATCGATGGATTTGAGAAGAAAATGATGATATTTTCTTGTTGGGATGTCTATGATAAAATTGAACAATGATCATATTTTGATTTAATTTTAGAAATATAGATGATAGATTTTTTTAGCATCGTGGGAGATGCTCTTAGTTATGTCTAATCTATTTATTTCGTTGTTACGATCTCGCAAGGTTGTGAGCTTTTGCTGCTGCAGAACCTCATCGGTTGAGTACGGCAGAGATGCCTTTCCATAATGAAGCGGATTTTGGTTACTTGATCTTAATGTGGCTGTTACAGACATCCAAAACTTATTTTCACGTATGAGTCGGTCTGGCACAGTTCTTTTTCTTGACCATATGTTAGCTTTCCTTGATCAAATGATGTCTTCATCAAGCAAAAAGACATTCTTAAATACAAACACTTTCTCATTAAGGGCATGTTTATGAACCTACTTTGAAAAAAAATTTGAGTTTAGCTTTGAAATGGTTTTGAGTTCATTTTCAATCCCTTTTTAACTAAAAACTAAACTCAAACCATTTCTCAAAATCATCTCAAATATTTTGGTGTTTATAAATATTTCAACGAATTCATCACTTTTACTCATTCGTAACACCTTTGCACCTAATTTCATCACCACAACTTCCGACCGACCACCACAACTTCCGGTCAGCCACCACAACTTCAAACCAACCGTCACCACAACTTCCGACCGGCCACAAAATTTTAAACATTCAAAATACTTTTTACAAAATATAGCTTTCGTTACATATGTGTAGAATGTTATTGCTCAATTCCACAAACTTCTCATAATTATAAGAGTTTGTTTTTCCATAATTTCTCAATTCCACAAACTTTCATCATTGTTTTTCCACATACAAAATACCTAGAAAAACTTCCATTACTTTCATTACATTGTTTACATCATGTAAAGATCTAAACAATCATCATAACGGCTGAACTTACAACCAGAGCTCACAAATTCATCTCCATAGTAACAAACAAAACACAACTCAGAGTAACCATACAATTCATCTCCATAGTAACCATACAACTCACAAATTCATACAATTCTTTCAACACTTCATCGCCGTTAGCCTCGCCGTAACACCTTAAGCTCAGGTAGCTTCCTCGCAAGAACAATACCATTTGTCGTCATAGCAAGAATTCTCAATCCTTCCAAACTCGACAACCTTGCACAAATATCCTCAATATATTTCCTAATGGTTGGTTCTCCGCCAGTTAAACGAATTTTACTAACCGAACCGTTGACAAATACACTAGCCAGCTGAACAATTTCGTCCTGCAAAAGAAGTTATGAACTTGAACTGAGAACCATCAGCCGACATACAATACTGGCAACGAAGATTGCATCTTTCCGTCAGTGATATCCTTAAGTAACTATGCATCCTTCCAAACGAATAACCAGCACATCAGAAAAGTGCTCTCTTTTGACAAACCCTCCGCCAGATTGGCATAGGAGGTTGAGTACATCTGTTGAAAATCAACACCAATATCAGCTATTCAATCCATACAAGCTGCTTTCTTGAATATTCAGTAGAACAAAATCTAGTAATTCAACGGGATGATCTGAAATGGACCGATCAATCAATAAACCCAAAACTACATAAAAGCAGAAATGATAATAAGTAATCGAACTTACAGAAGACAAATTTGGATTCACCATAAACGAGCCTAGCACATTGATCACAACCCCCCTCATCTTAGTAAAAACCAACACGAATCAGAATCAGCAGCGTCAGTTTGGCCTTCCAGTTCCAATTAGTTCGAATCTCCTTATGATTGGCCATACCGTTGCGGAACTTGTCTGTATGATGTGCATTTGGGATGTACCGGAGGAACTCAACAAACTTTTAAAGTTGCGAAGAGGTTGGTGGGTTTTCGGCCTCAACTCGCAATAGCTCCAATCCATTAAAAATCCAATCTTTGAAAATTCCGCAGCAGCTGAAAATTAAAATTGCAAAAGCTTGAATCGAAAATTCAGAAACCCTAACAAAGCCCTAAACTTTCAAAACAAGAGAAGAGGACACGACGAGGAGAAGAGGACGCGACGCTCGACGGGTGGGGAATCGAGCTCAGCGTTGGCTCCGTCTGTTGGGGATGGGTTACTGTGGTTTGAGGAGAAGGGATTCAGGGCTGAGGTGGAGCGAGGTGGGTTCCCGAGGAGGAGCGCAATGGTCGCCGATGGTGGGCTGTGGGGGCTGCGGGGGGCGGCGACGACGAAGGCAGAGAGCAGGTCGGGTTTTGGTAGGTGGTATGGTGGTCGGCGGTGGTGGGGTTGCGGTGGTCGGCGGTGGTGGGGTTGCGGTGGTCGGAGGGGTTGGGTGATGAGCATATGAAGAAGGGTTGTTGGTTTGGCTTGTTTGAGTTTTGAGATTTTCCAAATCTCAAACCGACGTTAAGAGGATGGTTTGAGATTTTGGAAATGTTTGGAAGTTTCAATTAAGAAGAAACTTATTAAAAATGAAACTCAAAAAAGTTTCAAAATGTTTTCAAATTTTTGTTCAAATTGGGTTTATAAACCCCCCTAAGTTGTAATTTAATGGAGTCTATGAAAGAGAAGTAGATCCAAGGCTCTGTTCTTTTGACATTAATTTAAAGTCAGTTCAGGTCAACTGATAAATATTTACTATTTTTAAAATTATTTTAAAAGTATAATAAGACTTAAAACTATGAGTACAAGCTTAAGACTTATTCATTAATGTTAAAACTATTTTTAAAATAAAAAATAATAATCAAATGTAATTTATCAATTATTTTTAAAAATTTTGTTCAATTCAGTTCAATTTCAGTTCAACTCAAAAGAACGGACCCCAAAAGTCTAACAAGGAGAATTCTAGAAAAAATTGTGGAGGGGATTAAGAACGAGAGAGAAATGTAAAAGTAGAGTAGAGCGGTATGCCATTCTTCATTCAAGTCGGCATTGAATGTGATAAGAGCGACAAGGACAACATTTCCTAGAGCTCTCTTTACTTCCATAGGCACACAAACATGAACGCGAGGCGCAGGCAGGGTGCAGATATCACACATGCATACTTTTAACTCAGCTGTCAGTCCCCACCTGAATCCTGGGCATACATGATGCCACAGGGTCATTTCAAATGATGATTTTTTTAAATAATTGTAGCACATCTCAATCTCAGCTGATTTCCCGAATCCCAACCCATATTTCTTTAAAACATTATGCATCAAATGCCTGATCCAATAAACACATATACACAGAGAGACTTGTTAATCTGGCACTTGCGAGTGGGATAGAATGGTAATAATGTACTTAAGATGTACGTAATAACACAACACAACACAACTTTAACCCATGTAGGGCACTTAATTATCACCACCAGCATATGCAGCCAGTAATTAACGTAACACTCACTAAAATATACTTATGAGATGAGACTGGGAGTGTAGCATTAGTTATAATACTATAAGTATCAACAACATTTTCCTTAATTACTAAGTACTGTATATCTTATCTTAGTACTATCTCAGATCTGATCTGATCTGATCTGCACTTGCATTGCACCAGTAATTATCACCACCTTTTCAATCTAGGGATAGTGCTTATGATGAGGATCAAGCTGGTTGATGAAGTAAAGAGCGTTACTGGTAACCTTAGCAACCCCAACAACCCTCTTCCACACAACCCCCGTATATAGGTTTCCAGCCTCACCCAACCCATCCAAACAACTTTCATCATCAGACAGAGCAGCACTCACCCACGTCTCCGCATTGCTCATCCTCAGCTTGAAGTTATAACCACCGTTGTTCTTTAGCATAGACAGCTCCGACAACGTCCTCTCGAGCTCGTCAACTGAGTCACTCATCTGCTCTAGGCAGTCCTTGATGGCTGCCTTCTCCCTCTTCCTGCTCGCTTTCTGCTCTGTTAGGAAGTCAGAGAGCTTGTTGGCGTGTGCTATGCTCACTCTTACCGCTGCTTGGGCCACCTCACGTGGGGACTTGGGTGGATCTGGGTAGCTGGATAGAGTGCGGACGCAGATGGATGGGTAGCTGGCGTGGACGCATGATCTGCGGACTATATCTGACGAAGAAGACTCACCACCTTCTCCTTCAGTATCATCTCCTCTACGTGCTGCTGCACCATGTGTACTGCTCACCACAAGAAGAAGAAGAAACAGAAGTGATGATAATATATTATTGAGTGAGTGAGCCATTATTGTTCTCTCTCTAGAGTTTATGAGTGAGGGCAGAAGCACATCTACTATTTGTATGGGGCTCAAGCTTATTAGCTTTCCATCACCTCTACATATATTTACCATTTAGTTTTTCCTTCGTTCAAAATATGATAAAATAAAATGGTGTAATTTATTTTTATATACGCTCTCTTTTTCTTAGGTATGAATTTGAGATTTTTATGTTCACAGTTCAGTCCAACTTTAAAGAGACGAATATGTAAGAAAGTAATTAGTTGACACAATCGACTTTAGTTCTTTATAATGGTAAATAATCACATGTTAATTATAAGAGTAAATTAGTTTTAAACATGAAATTTAAATATTAACACCCCTTATTTAAATATTTAGATTTAAACACTACCTATTCGTCATTTTTTTTGGAAGTTGTCACCTCCAACCAAATGTGAACTTTAAAAAAACCTTAAAAATATCATAAAATTTTAAAAAATTAAAACTTCGTAAAAACAATAAGCAAAATGCAACCATTTAATAAAAAATTTGGTAACAAAATTATGCATTAATATTAATATTATTTTTGTGTAAATTTAATTTTCTATTTTAAATATTTAAAAATATATAACACAAGATTTTAACAATAATATAAATAAAATGTTTAATAGTTTATTATTTTGATTTTGTATGTCTCTCAAAATTTTTATAATTTTTTTAAATTTTATTTACTATGATTATTTACAATTTTTTTAAAATTTACCCTAATTAAAACTTTTAGCTTTCATGATTAAAACTGATTTTGAATGTTTTTTCATTTTAGCTTCACTTTTGCTTTTTAGTATATCCCATTAAAGTTGATTTGACTCAATCTAATAAAGTGCTGCTACAGAAACTGTAAAATGAACCTGTGTAGTGTAGCAGGTTTATCAAAAGTAAGTATGTTCCATATAATGATTTCTTATTTGCTGTTATGGGTCATCGACCATTTGATTTTTAGAATGGAATTCAATCAGTTAAGCATATTATTCCGGCAACTTCTTCAGTTTTTCATTCAATTAGATAACGTCAATCGACTACGAATCAGAGGGAAATTTTTGATGTCAAATCTCCAAACGTTGTGTCATGCCTTATAAGATGAAAATGTTTTGTTAGTATATTTGGAAACTCTTTATTCCAAGTGAAATTCAGCTTCTTTTTTTTTTTACTTTTGAAGATGTATCACCCACAAGATTTTAGTATTTCTTTAATAAAAAAAGTATATATATTGTAACATTCTAGTCTATCCAAGCTAACAACTCATCATTTGAATCATTAACAGTAACTTCACTTCACTCTCCTCTAAGACATAACGATCTCAAAATGTGACTTCTCAGCGCATCTCTCTCAAATGGCACATTCACCAAGACTCTACGTAATCACGACGCAACATCATCTCAAGGACAAACACATCCAACAAACAACACTTCCACACTAAGGGTCTGTTCTTTTGACTTGAACAGAAAGTCAGTTCAGGTCAGTTCAGTTCAGTTCAATTCAATTCAATTTCAATT
>JAWWMW010066950.1:0-15128 GCA_035048345.1 Echeveria elegans | reverse complement strand
TAAATTTTAGCACAAAACTTTATCAAAAATATAAAAAAATGGTTTAATAGTTTTGAATTACTGTTTTGAACGTCTCTAAATTTTAATGTAATTTTATAATTTTATTTGCTATTTTTATTTAAACAATTATTGATGGGTGGGTGTTTATTGAACTGATTATTTTTATATGGGTGGCTATTGGTGAAAAAATATTTTAATGGGTGGCTATTGGTAATATCATATTTTACGGATGGCTATTAGAAAAACCCGTATTTTACGGGTGGTTTCCGGTAATTAACCCTTAATAATAATCCTGCAGTCATGCGTCATTAGTTAATGTATTAATATCCCTAATCATCGGACAAATGTAAGTTTTTTCTTCTTAAATATTGCTTTATTATCGCTCGAGGATCAGACAAATTCCGAACTCAAGGCGTGGATACGTTCAAGAGGGCTTAAACTCTTGACCTCCTCTATGGAAGACCAAGAGATGACCATTAGGTCATTACTTCTATGCAAGACTTTTCAAGAAAAGTAATTTATTGTAGCATGCTGGTTCTGATGCGAGATGTTTTGACCAGTTGATGATGTCAGGAATCACCCCTGTCGCCGGTTATTCAGAGCTCGGCTACTTGATACCACAGTTAGAAGTCCTCATACCAAAGAAACCAAGAATTATTCAACATCGTCTTTGGATGGAACGAGCTCAGAAGGATTGTTGGTGATTTTGGTTTGTCAAATATCTAAATTTATGTCGTGTACGAATTAATGTACCCATATAACCTTTATCGAAAAGAAAAAAACAAATTTTAAGGTCTTGTGGAAAAAAAAGGAGAGGAAAGGAAAAAAAAAGTGTTTTTGATTGTAAGAAAAAAAGAAAAAAAGAAAATATTCTCATGAAAAAATCTTTAAATTTTCTTTTCCCCACTTTTTTTCCCCACTTTTTTTCCCGGCAAGTATTTCAGGGTAAAATGATTTAGAGTTGCCAAAACAAAAAAGCTGAATTGCAGCAGGCTGTAGCAATCGCATAGATATCTGGATACACCAATAGTGCCGTTTCTTGCATCAACATCAGCTTATCAACTAGGCTACAGAGCTATTAATCAGTTGCCCAAGGCATTCTTTTACACTCACACAAGTTAGAAAAGTAGAACCATTACAGAACTATAGAGTGTTTGAATGGAATGACATTGGGATTTTCAGGGTAGAATTTTCATCAGACATCAAGAGAACGAAGGACACCAACAATGATTCTAACTGGTCATCATGGCATTGTCGATGGAGTGAATTGCTTCATTTGCAAAGAACCGGACATCAACATCTGGATCCTCACTTAGTTCAACCAAGCTTGGTCGGATTTCTTTTTCAACCACCTGCATTGAGAATTATTTTAATTACATATGACAAGTAGGGGCAATTGCAGTTACAACTGTTAAGTTATACATGTGTAACTGGCTGTCCCTTTTTTATATCAAATTTGCTCATATGTGTCTCAAGTCCAAACTATACTCGAAGCCACTTAATATCATGAATGGTGAATAGAAGGCCGGGAAACAAAGGTGGTATTTAGTACTTACAGATTGGTCGACGATAGGCACAAGGGATTGCAGAACTTTAGCAACATTGAACTTGATGTTGGGTACCCTGAGATACATATAATGTTCAGCGAATATATTCCAACAATGAGTTCATAATTGAGGCAACACTCAGTTACAAGTTCAAAAAAGACAGTTAAACAAACCTGTCCTTGGTAGCATTGATGACCACTGGAAGCAGTTTAGAACAAGTAATTTCTGATCCCATGACGGGGGCGAGAAGAGCAATTGCCCGTAAAACAGTCATTCGATATAAATAATGAGGATTTGTGGTCATCTCAAGAACCTGAACCAGTGAAAGTATCACAATTATACACATGAATAATGATATCTAAGACAGATATGGACAAAGGCAAAGAAACAAAACACTAAACTATAAAGTACATAGCTAAGACTCAGACACATAAAATCAATCCAAATCCAAAAAAGCAAACGGCTATAATCGCGTGTTCCTGAATCTTGATTATGACATCGTAATATTTGTTAAACATATATCCACAGTAAATGTCACGTCTAAATCTTTTACTTCTCATACAGATGCACAAGTAATTTTGGCGTTCCATGTCTATGAATTATGTTGGTCTTAAGCTGGTGTATGGTGCCATGGTACCCCCTAGTCTACATTTTAACCAAGATCTACACATAACTTTCCAGATCGGCAACTAGTCTCATTATACAAAATAAATGTGCACATATAGAATATTTTAAAATGTGAACAGTATTAATAAAACCTTATTTTGGTTGGAAAATGGGTTTCAATAATGTCATTCGGAGAAAAGGGCTCAATAAGAAATGCATAGCAAAAGATGTTTGCCACACACCTGAGGAATAATGTGTTCCATCGCCCACTCAGGACCAAATTCTTCGGCAAGACGTTTTAAGTTGTTTGCTGCCGCATCGCGAATGGAATGGACCTGCAAATTTTAGATATAAGTTGCACATTAAGCTATCATCCCAGTAGTTTTGCCTTACCTTGTAATTCGTAGACAAAAGATAAGCCACTCATCAGATTGCCATAGCACTGACTTAGAGATGCAAACCTTATCTTGTAGCCACTGCATACAAAGCGCTCCAAGCTTATCATCGAAAAATCCCACGCCCAGTTGGCTTGCCAATAAAGGTATATATTCTATTATAGCTAGACGAACCCTCCAATGCCTATCCTCAGCAAGCTCAACAATTGCAGGTAACAGGGATTGAGACAACAAGTCGATGCCAATGACCTGAAAATTTATCATTATCAGAATAACAAAAAAAAGTTCATATGCACATTTACTGACAGGTCTTGCTTAAGCTCATGGTCATATTCCAAGCTTAATTCAGGCACCTTCCTAATAATAGTTTATGAAAGAAAGAAGCAAATACAGTACACACACATAAAAAAACCAAGTGCATCTTCTACCTATATGAGAAAAACTACTTATTTCAATGTTGCAACAACTGACAGAATAGACTGGAAACCTTGGGTCGCAATGGCTTCCAGGGGAACAATGTCAGTGAATTCTGAATTTATTAAAGATACTGAATTTTTCCCGTGATTTTGAATGTGCAAAACAATAAGTTAAATAGCTGTTATCAATCAAATTTAGGTGCAATGAAAACAGGTCAACAATTATAAGCATACAATCACTAATAGGGGCATAAAACTACCCAGATATTGCTAAGTTCACAAATACTTCTTAAGCATAACAATTCAATTTCAAGTTTGTCCTCAATAAATACAATAAATGAGAAAGGGAATAAAAATAGAGAGGTGAGATTACAACAGCCTCTTGTGCAATGGTCTTTTAGGCAAAAGTGCAATTATTTTATATAAAAATGTAGTGAGTAGCAAAATTCAGATGAAGGAAACAATTTTCCGACCCATGCACAAACCTGATTGACTTGATCAAGCTTGCTAATTATGTTCAGCCGCACATCAGGAAATTCATCCTTCAGAAGAGACAGAAAAATAGGAAGTAGTTGCTCAATTGTAGCATCCTGCATACATCAAAGTGAAACCCGTGATCAGATAGCTGCCATCATACCACACAAACAAAATTTTGAATATAATAGATTACTAGCATTGGCATATAATCCACAACATCAAGCATAAGAATAAATAGTGGGATCAAATATCTTTTTCATATGAGTGTTCCTAAGAGCTTAATGACAGTCCCAAGGATATGATGGACTATATAGCATTTCATCATTTTGCCTTGGTTAACACTTTTCAAATTTTAGTACACAAGGATCTCCCTTTGGTAAATGGTTTTTTTTTGGCCTTTACAAGTCAATGCCACCTAGACAAAATCAGTTATCACCGTCCTATTCTACACAAGTTTCGTACTGGAATTACTACAACAACACTAATGATCCAAACATTCCAAAGCTATCACAAATATCATTGCCCACTTGTACTGGTAAAATTTTGTTCAGTCTCCGAGATTGCTTCAAATGTTAAAAAAAGAAGAAGAAAAATAGAGAAAATACTAAACGTATATATCTTACCTTTCCCAGTACAGGAGCCATGCCCATTATAACAGATGCTAAAGCAGAGCGCACATGCTGAGAAGAATCAGTAGACAGTTCCTGCAGAATGGTTGAAGATCAGATGGACTGCAGAGAAAAATAACATAAAAACTGCACAGTGACTCCATGGTATCGCCACATATCTACCCCTCAGAGTATCTGCCTGCTTCTCCTTCCTATCATACCTTCACACAAGGAAGTATATGCTGAATAGCTAGTTCTGGGTCTACAATACGGCAAAATTTGGTAACTTTTCCAGCCGCTGCAATTCGTACTTCAGCCTCGTTATCACGAAGTAAACGCACGTAAGCCGGAACTAGCTCCGTCCTACATCATCATTTGAAAGAGAATAGATTTGGGTTCATCATTATGGAAAGGACAGTAATATCTCTCGGAAACACCAGACTTATTTAATGTGACTGAAATCGTAGTGTCGTACATATCCGCAGTTATACGCTACCGAAACCAAATGATCTAAGGTATACTGAAGTCTAAGGAGATGAAGCTTACTTAGTAGGCTCAGGCCCCACAGCTTCGCAGAGCTCATATAACTGATTAGCAACCATATAACGAACACGCCACGATTTGTCCTGTCAAACAGAAACATAAGAATCATCTTGACCCTGCGGTAGAGCTACATATACATATAGCAAAGCGAATTGGACAATCCTCTCGAAGAAGAAGCCACCAAACTAGTCATAGTCACAATCGATTACAATAACGTTGTACTTTTTCTAAAAAAAGTGAATGATTTGCTTGCAAAATAGCTTAAATAATATACATATTCTTTACGGTTTATAACAGTCTACGTCAAAAAGGAAGGCCATAGTATGTTCATGTTTATTATCTGAATCTAAAACTTCTTAAAATTTATAAGCCGCAAAAAAAAAAAAAACTGATTTATTTTAGATCATGAAGCAACAACTAACGAGATGTCAAGTTATGAAGTGGACCTCATCTAGGGTATCTGGTCTACAAAGAGAAATACCATTATGCTAGCAGTGTATATATGATGGCTTCCACTGCCAGCCTAATTGGACTATTACTTTAGATAAGTGCCAGTACTATTGGAAGATTCTCAGATGCATTATAGCTTCGGAATTCAAAATTTTCAAGGCGCCTAAATTGAATTGGAAGCCTCTTTTAACAGTTTGTATGGAGCAGACAAGTTTTGCAACTCATTTACAAGGGAAAAAAGAATATCAACTCACAAACGAACATGTGACATACTAAAGGGAGAGATGCAGCACCTGGGAGAAGCTGACAATCACCGGAAGAATGTGTGTGACACAATCCTGTGGTTCCAATAATTTACCTAAAGCGGCACAACCCTCAACGGCCAATAAACGAACAGAGTCTTGATCTGGAATATGAACAAAAGTATTCATGATGCAAGTCAATAAAGTTTGAGCAATATGTATCTAGAAGTGAACAAAGATCATTCAGTTGTAGGGCATGAGAGTGCTTCGGACTTGCCATCCTGTGTAAGATCTTCAAATATGGTCATTATATCAGTTTTAACATGCGCTGGTTCAATAGTTGCAGCGAATTTTCCCAGGTTGGATGCAGCAGATCTCCTAACCATAGGCATGTCATCTTGACACAACTGACCATAGATGGACCTCAACTCGGTTTTTAACAAATCTGGGGCACTTGGGTACGCAATGTGAAATAGCCCACATGCTGAGACTCTAGCCGTGAACCACTCCCCAGCAGCCAATCTCTATATAAAACAATAACGTACAACCATTAGAAACATGCTAAGTTATTAATAAAAACTTTAACAGAAGGCAATCCATTGCAAAACACAACATAAGTAACTCTCAAATATCAGATGTACAAATAGTTGAATATAATACATTACCTTTACTAGAGGGATGAATGAGTCAACTAAATCACTCTCCCTCATCTGAGCACCGATTCTACATAATGACTCCACCGCTTTGTCTCTGACGCATGTTTCCTCAACTGTGCAGAGGGTCTCAAGAGGCGGAAGCAAAACATGGGCATGCTCAACGCCCCCAACATATGGAATAAAAACTCCCAGCTCTTCAGCCATAGCAAGAAGCACTTCATCATCGTCATCATTGTTTTCACTGAGAAACGGAATCAATTCCTTCCTTGTTCGGTCCTCCCCGAGAGCACGAGCAATCGTAGACAGCTTACGAATGGAGTTCAATCGCAGCTGTATATCTTCATTTTTCAGCTCATCAATCAGAACAGCAATAGGGTACAGTGGCTCATCAATTGAAGCCATCCCTTAAAAGCCTCTCTTAAGCTTCAGAAAAATAAATCAATAAACGCAAATCAGAAAAACAGATTTTAAGTTTTCACAAAAAATAACGCCTAACAGGAATCAAACCACAACCTCAATCCACGAAAACAACTACATTACAATTACAACCTCAACATAAACAGTAAACCAATGAAATCCTACAAAACAGTATTTATTTCTATAACACACAACCATCAGCAACCATTCACACTCCATCCACCAAACCAAAATAAATCCAAACAATCAATCAATTTCCACCCCTCAACACCAATTGACCTAAATCCAACTTCCAATCAACCAGATCTCCTACACAAAAACCACATAAAATGATCAACAACATCAAATTCAGACATAAACACAACCAATTATCCACGAAAAAACATAAATTTCACACCAACAGCATCCTTCCCTGCACAAATCACCAATTACACCAATCCTCAAACCAATATCATAAAAAAAAATCCGCAAAAGAATTAAAACCATTCGCATCCAAAACAAACAAAAAGATAACGTAGTTACAAGTCGCGAAATGCTCCGTCGCGGGTGATGAGAGATCAGATAGAGAGATTCCTTGACCAGAGAGAGAGAGATGGAGCGAGAGATCTGTGCATTGAATTTTTACTTTTTTTTTCATCTGTAGCTGTACGATACCATTGGGCTTTACCGAGCCACGGTTGGGCGTTCTTTCCGGCCCAGCCCAGCCTAACGACGCTTTTTTCACATAAAAAATAAATGATTAAATTCGCGGCATTTGGAAGGCCGAAAATCGAAAAATCTCACTCTAACAATTTTGAACTGAAGTTCGTTGAGCGATTCTCGTCGCCGTCGTCGATCTGTCGTCCTTTGGCTTTCGCGGCGTAGAGCGATGCCTCCGAAGCCTGACAACGTGGAAGGTGAGCGATTATTAAATTTTAATATACTATTTATATTTTTGCGATTTTGAGAAGCGAAGATGGATTGAACGAGAGAGAATATCCGGTTGGATTTTAATTTTTGTTGCTTTTGGATTATGCAGGCATAGTGTTGAGCTTCGTCAATGAGGTAACGTGTTGATTTTGAATTTCTGAAGTTTGGCATTAGGTTTTTGTAATTGAGCGTGTTTATAGAGCTTTTCTGCTTGATGAATTTGAGGAAGAAGCTTGTGAGAGTTTTCTATTGTTTTGAGTTTTGAATGTGTGTTTAGGGTTTTATTGTAATGTTTTGATGATGGATTTGTGGAAGAGCTGAGTAGCTGACTTATGCAAGTAGTAACTGAAGAAGAAGGAATTGAAATACTGAATAGAAGTATGTGTTTCGTCTATTTTTTGCAGTTTATATTAGGTTTTTTCCAGTTCAGGGGTTGTAAGCATGTCTGGTGTTGGAGATTTAGGATTGTTGACATGTGCGCATATAAAATGCTCAGGAAAATGCCTCTGTGGGAATATGTGTATGCTTGGAAACTAAAGAACATTAATCATCACAATATCCTGATAACTAGATAAGGGTGTTCTAATTTGAGGTTCCTTTGATCGTTTTTATTTTCCGTTACAAGTATGCCTACGGATATAATAAACTACATTGTAATTTATGGTAAATTCTGACTTATATGCTTTGACTTACTTCCGTTAACTGAAATAAGCCGGTGAATTCTCAATGTGATGCTGACTCGAAGCTTTGGAATTTTCTTTTCAGCAAAATAGGCCGTTGAATTCTCAAAATGTCGCCGACTCATTGCAAAAGTTCAACCTCAAGAAGACTGCTGTGCAGAAAGCACTAGATAATCTGGCTGATAATGGGAAGATTTCATTCAAGGAATATGGTAAGCAAAAGATATACATGGCCCGTCAGGATCAGTTTGATATTCCAAACAGTGAGGAACTTAGCCGCATGAAGGAAGAGAATGCGGAGTTACAAAAACAATTAGAAGAGCAAAAGAAGCTGGTCAGTGAAGTGGAAGGAGGTACAGTTTTACCTACTATTTGAACGCGTCATGATGAAATGATCTGTAGCTGCTGAGAAACATTGGATTTTTCATCTCTCACTTTTGGTATTGGGTATTGGGTATGTAACTGTAATACTGATGATTGTATGTAATGTGCGATTGTTTATTAATTTACTCGCGGCAGAAATCAAAGGTCTGCAGTCTAATCTAACTTTACAAGAAATACATACAAAGAAAGCACAGCTAATGAGAGAGGTCAGTCCTTAAATTTTTTCCCCTTTAGATATAATCCTAGATTATATCATATTCATGAGCCGTCAATGTTCAAATCAGGTAACGCAAATGGAAGACAAACTGACGAAACTGCGTGAAGGTATAACCCTTGTCGGTCCAGAGGAGCGTCAAACAGTGGAGAAACTGTTTTCAGAAACCATGACTCAGTGGAAACGTCGTAAAAGAATGTTCAGAGATTTATGGGATTCAATAACTGAAAACTCAACCAAGGATCTGAAGAAGTTCAAGGTTTTAATCTTTTTCGTATTCTGAACAAATACTCTTCCCTTGCATTACAACAATATTTATTCGGCCCATATATTTCAGGAAGAACTAGGAATTGAGTATGATGAAGATGTAGGTGCGAGTATCCAGTCTTTCAGTGATCTAGTGGACCGTGGCTGGAAGAAGCCCAGGCGTTGAAGTAATGCTATTCCATCAGGTTCTTCTTATATAATCAAACAAATAGGTACTGTCTCACTTGGTTGCTTTGCATCAACGAGCCCTCCTACCTTCTCTCTTCCGTGTTATATATATTTACAGAGTCTTATATAATCAAGGAACACCTGCTGTATATTTCACGATATTGTATGCACGATAAAATGTTGTATGCACGATATTATCTTCAGCCCAATTCAACTGGGTGAGCTAATAGCTACTATCATTAGCAATGTTTTTGCTTTAGACACTTTTAATGGGTTGAGCTGAAGTCATAACTATGATCCATTTTCCGGGGCTTGCTCAACGGTGATAGTGGCCTAAAACAAAAGAAAAAATATTTGGGCCTTCTTTTATACTTTTTCTCGAGTATGAATGTGTTTTATGATGGAATTGGGTAAACCACCATTTTTTTTAACATGATGTCTACACAAACGAGGTCTTCTTACATCTCATAATCTATCGAGATGAGGCTTCTTCTTTTTTCCATGCTTAAGCCCCAAACCTCTCTGCGTATAGGCTTTTGATTGTCATTCATTTATGCATCTGTCGTTCATACGGGTTTGTGTTTATGTTACTTGGCACTGCATAGGCATTGTCATTCATATCAATGTATCATGTGCATAGCATCTCTATAATGAACTGTTGTAATTCATAAATATTAAAGATTAGAATTCAATGCGTTTGCTCGTTATTATAGCATTATTATAGAATTACATGCGTTTGCTGTTGGCATACCATACACACCGCTTTTGAAATAACCATTCGTTTGTTAAATAATATATAGATTGTTCGTGTCATATGATTTACATGTAGTTTATCCTTTGTCAGTAGTTTTAATTTGATCGGCTGTTTCTCATTGAAATGAAAAACTGTAACAGTGAAAAAACATATGTATAAATGAATTTTTAAAACTTGATTCAAAATTAGTCATAATAACATTAACCTGATCAAGAGTTATGCAATGGAGTGCAAGAGTGAGAGGCATCCAAACGCCATAGAAAACTCGGTTTACCAAGATTTCTCTTCTCTCGAGTCTCGACTGCAAAAAACTTATCCCTCAGACTGAATAGGAGATTAGTGGGCGGTCTGCTCAGTGCTCTTCTGAAGATAACAAAGTATTAAAACTTGTCCCTCAGACTGAATAGGAGATTAGTGGGCAGGCTGCTCAGTGCTATTCTGAAGATAGCAAAGTATCTGCCAAGGGAGGCCATTTAAGAAACCAATTCTTGTTCAACCTTTTTTTTTGCCCCTGTGAAGCTCGGCGTACTTTGCTAACATTATTTTTGTCTCTCTCAATAAAAGGATCAACCTTACGGATATAAATTCAAAAAAGAGCTCACCACAAAAGACTAGTCTGTTGTGGGAGCAAACCCTTGAACTTCCTACCGAATGTGAGATTGTAACAACGGTGCGGCACAATTTTTATTATATCAACTCATAAGTATAAATAGGGTTGTATGATCCTTTGATCAAATCAAATAATCTGAATACATATACATTAGCCAATCAGTACAAAAACATGAATGCAAGCTTCTTTTCGCATTGTACAATGGAAAGAATTAGTATACACCTCGACTACAAGGTTACTTTAAAAAACTTTCTCATTATGTCAATCCGAATTAAGGCATATCTATGATCACTCACTACAAAAAAACAGGTTTCAGCGTTCACAAATCTCTTTCAAATTCTCAAACCCTGGTCCTAAGGTGAGTTTGAGTTTTTTTCTCTCTTCAAAACTACAACAACCACTTCTTCACTCAACCATCCTCTCAACCCAACCGCTTCTTCACCCAACCACCGTCCCACTACCGCCGACCTCCGTTAGGACCACCGTCCACCACCGCCATTACCTACGACCATCACCGACTACCACCACCGACCACCGCCCCCATCGCCAACCACATACGACCACTGGCGGCCACCGCCGACAACAATCAGTCCCGAATCCTTCTCCTCCTTGTCGTGTCCAAATAGCCAACACAAATCCGACCCTACACCACCACAACTTCCGACCAGCTCCACCACCACAACTCCATCACAATTGTGGTGGCCGTTCGGAAGTCGTGGTCGGTCGAAAGTTGTGGTGGCGTCCGATCGGAAGTTGTGATGGCCGGTCTGAAGTTGTGGTGGCGATGAGGGCGGTCGGTCGGGGTAGAAATGGTGAGGTTTTTGTTTTTGTTTTACCATTTTGGTTATAAAACACCAAAAATTTTGAGAATAGTTTTGAACTTGTTAATAAACTAAAAAAATTATTTAAAATGTAACTCTAAACAAGTTCAAAATAAAACTCAAAATCTTTTCAAAGTTGGTTTATAACAACTTTCTTATTTTGAGTTATTTTGAGTTTGATTATAAGCCTACTTTCAGATTATTTTGACTTTAATTTTAAAGCTGTTTTGAGTTAAATTTATAACAACTTTCTTAATCATTTTAAACTTAAAAACTCTTTCAAAATCTCAAACCCTCCCAGGGGTTTGAGATTTTTTTCTTCAAAACTACAACAACCACTTCTTCGCCTGACCATTCTGCCAACCCAACTTCACCCAACCACCATCCCACCACCGCCGACCACCGTTCGGACCATTAGCCGACCACCCCCACCACCGCCGACCACATATGACCACCACCGATCACCGTCCACCACCGTCATCACCTACTACCACCGACCACCACCTATAACCACCGCCAGCCACCGTCCATCATCGTCGGCCACATTCGACCACCATCCACCACCACCGACCACCTTCGATCACCGTCCACCACCGTCGACCACCTCCGACCACAATCAGTCCCGAATTCTCCTCGTTGCGGCCAAATCGCCACCACAAATCAGACCCTTCACCACCACAACTTTCGAAAGTTTTGAACTATTTTGGTTATAAACACAAAAAGTTTTGAGAATAGTTTTGAACTTGTCAATAAACTAAAAAAATTATTTAAAATGTAACTCAAAACAAGTTCAAAACAAAACTCAAAATCTTTTCAAAATTGGTTTATAAACTGACCTTAGAGCAACTTCAATGCTAGTATGCAAATATATTGCTGTTATGTCGAATTTAGATGGTGAAACTCGAGTTTTGTTCCAATGGTAGTACACATAATAGGTTATGTATATTTTTAAATTTCAAACAAAAAATCAATGACTACAATTCGTATCTCTTCATCTCTGATTTTGAAATAACATGAAATCAAGGATTGAAGGAACTGAACCTTGCATAAAATGCGAGATTGCCAGTGAATTCGATCCCAACTGAGAATTAGATGGTCAGCAAAATCAAAATCTAGGGTTACCTACGGTAGTGTGTATAGGAGAGAATGAATGCGGGCCAAATCAGTGAAGTTCAATTCCAGACTTGCTCAAGTCTCAAGAATACCAAGAGCAATGCTGAAGTGAAAGTTTGAACCACGAAATCCCATCTTCCTGTGATAAATATGATCATAAAGACAAAGAAGCATAAAAGGAATCCAGCAATCCATATTGTTGAATTGATATACCAGCAATCCCAATCCTAACCATCTTAACCCTCTTCTCCTTACACCTATTAAAAGCAGCCATGCCCCCTATACCACATAGCTTTTCCGGTGCTCTCACTGAGTTTCTTCGCCGCAGATATCACAACTTACTTCGCCTTGTCCACAGTCCACATTCCTTCCTTAGGTACCAAAGGTACAAATGCAATCACAGACACACCAAACAAACCCCCTAGATTTCAAAATCCATTAATAATTCCGGCACAAATAATCCCCTTGTCTTTCTTCTTCTTGTTGTTGTTTTTCAGTTTCTATGGCGGTTTGATGTTTTGTGGCTGGATTTTATTTGATAGAGATGTTAATTTACGGCTCACGCGGGTGAAGTGAAGAAGGTAGGAAGAAGGGTGGTGATTTCAGTTTGTGTAACAGGCGTAGGTTTGCATCTTTGAATAATGTTTCATCACTGTTCCCGGTAAGATTCCATAATGTTTCGTCAGTAAGATGCCTCTGTAATCACCATGACACTGACATAATTATTATATACTAGTGCAAAGTGCGAAACAGATATTCCTGGTAAAGAAAATGAATTGAACACAGCTAAACGCCATACAACAACAGGAATACATTTCTGGAAAAAATGGGCATTACCAAAAAATAGTACAAAATAAAGTTTACAAAAATGCGCATTACAGAAACACGGCGTGAACGACAGCGTGGAAATAGTCACAATACATTACAAAAAAAAATAACATTAATTTTAAATGAAGCTACTTCCAAAGAATTCGACTTCAAAGCAAACGAAGCATTCTTGATAGACTTGTGAGCATTCTTGATAGAGTTCCCTGACAGTTAAGGGACGACAATAGAAGTCAGTAAGTATTCATGGACATATAAGAAAGGTTCAAAATATCCGAATACAGTAAGTACCTGCATAGAATGCTGGTACAACAAAAGAAAAGCAGTGCACTAACACAGTAGGACATCAAAGCAAACCGAATAACACATATCAAAACGTTTGACGTAGAAATAGAACACCAACAAATCTACAACGACACAAAACACTTCAAGGTGAGTACAACAACTTCAAAATCTGTTGTGTGATGCAACGCGGAGCAGAACTACAACAAAACAGTAGCACAACAACACAACTGTTTTAGAAGTGCAAAGTCAGTGCGAGTGCAATATTCCCAAACAACATTAAAAAAGGAACATTGTTGCCAACAACGCAAACAAAGTTAAGCAGTACAATTATCAGACAACTTTTAATGATAGGTATTTACGCAGTAATGGTAGGCATCTCCTCAGTCTTCTCGTCATCATTTGGTCGAAAAACAATGCCTAGGAAGTCAGCAAGTCGAAGCAAAGTCAGTATTTATTAACGACTAAACAATTAAGGGTGAGATAGGAATTTTTTTATCAAAATTACATCACAGCAGTGCATAACATCTTAACAACAACAATTCAAGCAACAAAACGTGAAGCTAGTGTGTAAAGCAGGTCATATCAAGTTTAAAGCATCCAAGAACAGCAAAACAACAGCACGTAAGCATAGCTTTGCATCATTTCAAATTGCATAAAATGAGCAAAACTCATTACTGAACCCATATAGAATGGCCGACCTCACCAATTAATTACGCAGTAAAGCTAGCCCTCCCATCATGCTTTTCGTCATCATTTTGGCAAAGAACAATGCCTAGGAAGTCAGCAGAAAACATTCCTGGTACCGGCAACAATTCAGCAACTTAGAATAAAAAAACAACATTAAAAACCCGATATGAGAAAATTAGGTTCTAGTTTCAAATGTCTATACATATAATTTCGAAGGTCATTTCACACTTTCAGGCGCGAGCCGTGGGGATGGCTAAACTGGATACAATAAGTGAGGCATTCTAAATCAAAACGAACGTAGCAAGATTTCATCACTGATTTCATCATTTCACAACAGACATACATTTGTTGGTAGTGATATTGTGCGGCGGAAACAGACATCATCCACAACAGACATTAAAAATGAAGTCTACCTAAAGGCTTCATTCATTGAAAACGATATTGTGTACCACAGCTCAAACAAATGAAAAGGACAACGTTACAGCACAACAACATACCCTTCAACTTGAGCACAACAATTCAAAACAAATTGACAATGAGTAACTAAACAGTCTCATCAAACGAAATAACTAAATAAAACCAAAAAATTACAGGCAACATCCCCGTTGTTGCAAAGGTAAACAAAAAAAGTTGTTATGCCGCGGAAAACTAAACACAGGAAAAACTAAACAGTCTCAACAAACTAAACACAGGAAAATTTAGTTGGTATATGTATGGTTGCGGATACTAAAAACAGTCTCAACAAACTATAATATGTATAGATTCAACAACTGCAAAAGTCAGTCCGGCTCAACAGGAGGGCCAAAAAGGGAAGGACCATGGATGCGAGAGCTTAAAAAATAAAGATACTTGGTTTGAAAAGAGTACCGCAGCAGTTATTTGAAAAGATACTTGAGTAGCTAGGAAGATCTGCTGTTGTTTCCCAATAAGAGTTTCGAAAACATTTTGCTCCGGCATGTCATTGGTTCCCACGTCAGTGCAGTCAATACCACAATGTGGATTGTTTTCCTGCATAATTGGAGTCGAGGATAAGATAAGAAATAAGATTAGCAGA
>JAWWMW010066940.1:0-15130 GCA_035048345.1 Echeveria elegans | reverse complement strand
CAAGGGCAAAGACAAGTGGTAACCGCAAACAACTCGAGACTTCCTATCACCCACGTTGGAGAGATAAAATTTACGCCACAGTTTGGTGACACCCAGGTGCAATTGGGGAAAGTGTTTCACGTGCCTGGAATGAAGAAGAACTTGTTGTCTGTCTCTCAGCTAGCGGCATCAGGTAACTACGTAGTCTTTGGCCCAGATGATGTTAAAGTTTATCGTGACGTAAAAATCTCTGGCACACCCGTACTAGAAGGAAGGAAGGTGGAGGTCATCTATGTACTGTCAGCAGAGGCCGCATATGTCGACAAGACTAGAAAGAATGAGACTTTGGACATATGACATGCACGATTGGGACATGTGAGCTATCATAAGCTCAAGGCAATGATGAGCAAGTCATCACTGAAGGGTCTCCCTCAGCTTGAAGTCCGAGTAGACACAGTATGCGCAGGCTGCCAGTTTGGGAAAGCACATCAACTGCCGTATTCGGAGTCGGATCATAAAGCAGACGAGCCACTGGAGTTAGTGCCCTCAGACGTGTTTTGTAAGGTCGCTCAACCATCACTTAAAGGATTCCAGTACATGATAACGTTCATAGATGACTAGCGACCAAGTGGTCGCAGAAAAGAGTTGGTCACTAATATCAATAATTTGCGACCACTTGGTCTCTAATGTTCGCGCTTTTTGACACACACAAAATTCTGGGTAATCGTTAGCGACCACTTGGTCGCAAATGGCGCGCCAAAAATTTTGCGGAAAATATTAGTGACCACTTGGTCGCTGATGTTGCGTCCACCGACACTATAGCGACCATTTTGTCGCAAATATGTTTGAAAAAATTTCCTGGCCGAAAATACATAATAATTAGCGACCAAATGGTCGCAAAATTTGCGACCACCGACACCATTAGCGACCAATTGGTCGCAAAAAAATTACCATTAGCGACCACTTGGTCGCAAATCATAAATAGCGACCACTTGGTCGCAAACGCAGCCATGATACAGCTTATAGGAAGTCTGTTGCGCTTATAAAACATCATTTGCATATCAATTTTCAATATTTTCACAATCCGAAACAAAAGCCTTTTCATTGAATATAGGAAGTCTGTTGCGCTTATAATATCTTCGATTCGTTAAAATTGTAAGTATTTTTTAATTATTTTTATGTTTATTAGTATTTTTTTAATTAATTAATAATTATAAATTTCGTAATTAATATTATATTTTACAGGAAATATAAACAAGGAAAAATGCGCGAGTGGATGGACGTGCGTCTTGTTAATGGATTGTACAACGACGAATTTATCGCTGGCGTTCAACAGTTTATGGAGTTTTGCACTTCTATGCCCACATATAATGTAGATAATCCGAGTGCTTGTTGTCCGTGTGTAAAGTGTAGAAATAAATGAATCCTTCATCCCAATAAGGTGATGGAACATCTACTTTCTAAAGGATTTGTTCAAGACTATTATCAGTGGAGGGCACATGGAGAGACAGATGAAATGTTTGATGCTTTATTTTATGAGTCTAGACAATTTGAAGGCGGTCCCAGCAATAGTGATCAGCCGATGACGGACAACATTGAGGCTCTGTTCTTTTGACATTAATTTAAAGTCAGTTCAGGTCAACTGATAAATGTTTTCACTATTTTTAAAATTATTTTAAAAGTGTAATAAGACTTGAAACTATGAGTACAAGTTTAAAACTTATTCATTATTATTAAAACTATTTTTAAAATAAAATATAATAATCAAATATAATTTATTAATTATTTTTAAATTTTATGTTCAGTTCAAAAAAACGGAGCCTTAGTCTTTGCTTTAATGTTTGAGTTGAAATGTCATATGTGACCAATAAAAATATATCACGTGTACTCGTGGACATACAATATTTTCAAGTTGCGTTTCTCAATTATTGTGTGGTGCAAAGACAAATATGGCCTGCTGTGGTCTTACCTTTATTAACCTGCAAAAGCCTTGACAATGACAAATAATCTTCCCTTGCTAAGCCAAAATCTGCAAGTCGACTCTTCAGTCAAGATCAAGTTCACAAAAAATCCTCCTCAGTCGATTAGCAAGTTCACAGCCGATCGGAATACTTCCAGCTTTATGGATAAGCAGCAGATCATGGATCTAACCGCAGCCGTTCAAGCTGCATCTCTTAAATCCACCACCACTCCTCCTAAAAACAACAGCGATTACATTGACCTCAGAGTTGTTAATGATGATGAGGATGTTCAGCCTAGCTACGATTTCAAGCCGATTCGACCTATCGTTCAAACTTCGACTGCGGCGAATTCTGTTGGAGTTTCTAGGGCTTCGAATTCGAGTATTTCTTCTCCTCCTACTCCTACTCCGCCTCCTCCAATAAAGGTATTCTTTGCCTCTGTCAGTTTTCGGTTTATTTGATATGTTTTGAGTTTGAATTGCTGCATAATTTGTATTGGTATAAATTATAATTACAAGCTTATCAGCTTTCATGTAACTTGCTTTAGACTTGCATATGCTGTATGTTGTGAATTTGTATATATTTGCAGCGGCCCCCCATAGCTTCTCATTTGAGGTTCATTGGAGATTGTTTGTTGCCTTGTATGTCTTACGATGCTTGCTTTATGTGGTAGAAATGAGTCTATTGTGCAATTAGCTTACAAAATTATTACTATCTGATATGTATGAGCTGAGTAAAACTGGATCATTACTGTTTACTGTCTATGTTTGGAAAATGTTAGTCTATGAATAGGATTTTGTTTTTTTAGGTTGTTTATGTAACAAGTGTGTACGGGTGAAATATTATCAATTATATGCACGCATTTTTGTGATATACCATGCATTTATCCTGAGCTGACTATCTGCTTGAGCATGGGTTTACAGTATAAACTTACTATAATTTCTTATTACTAACAAATGAAGAGATGATTTCTCTTTTTAAAGGGATTACTGCTTAAGAAAGCATGCTTCTCGTGCAGAATTACGGTTCCTTTGACAGTCTTGAACCTGTGAGAGGAACGTTTAGCTTTAGTAAGGACGGGAGTGCTCATGATGGATCAATTTTGCCAGAGATTGATCGAATAATGAAGAAATATACTGATATTTTGTTGCATGCTCTGGAGGGAGTTAGCGCACGAATGACACAGTTAGAGACCAGGAATCGCAACCTTGACAATTTAGTAGTCGTAAACAATCATGGAAGCACTGATGGGAAAATGCGGCACCTTGAGAATGTTCTCCTAGAGCGAGAGGTCAGTAGTCCATATTTTACTTTCTTAATGCCTGTACTGTAATGTAGCTAATAAACACTTGAAACTTTACTCTAACCAGTACATTAATCAGATCCAGTATCATTTGGAATTGATTTATTTATTGCGTCATATTGAAATAATGCTTTGTTAATATGTCGCTGTGAGTTTCATTGCGCCCTGTGTAAATGTACTTGTTCCTACTTACGTTTCTGAGGAAAGATAAATACAAATCAATAGTGCAGTTCCTCTTTGTGCCGCTAGTCTTCTTCGCTCTTCTCAAAAAAGGGCGAAAATGCATAAATCTGCTACTCTTGATTTGCATGACTGTTTTTACTTATTCCTAATGTGTAGTTAACAATTTTGGTGCATGTTTTGTTGTGCGACAAGTAATTTAGCAAATTTTCCTGGAACATTTATTCTGATAAAATGTTTTGATAGGTGCAAACCGGTGTTCAAGTGCTGAGAGACAAGCAGATCATGGATCTAACCGCCGCCGGTAAAGCTGCATCTCTTAATTCCACCACCACTCCTAAAAACAACGATTACATCGACCTTGTCAATCATCGTCGAGTTGTTAATGATGATGAGGATGACGAAGATGATAATCTTAAGAAAAAAGATATTCAGCCTAGCTACGATTTCAAGCCGATTCGACCTATCGTTCAATCTTCGACTGCCGCGAATTCTGCTGGTGTTCCTAGGGCTTCGAATGCGAGCACTTCATCTCCTCCTACTCCTCCTCCTCCTCCTCCAATCAAGGTATTCTTTGCCTCTGTCAGTTTTCAGTTTATTTGATCTGTTTTGATTTGATTGAGTTTGAATTGTTGCATAATTTGTATAGGTATAAATTATAATTAGTTAATTACAAGCTGATCAGCTTTCATGTAACTTGCTTTAGACTTGCATATGCTGTAAGTTGTGAATTTGTATATATTTGCAGCGGCCCATTGCTTCTCATTTGCGTCAATCTGAGATTATGTGAGGACTCATTTTCTTCAGTGATTGTCTGCTGCCTTGTATGTCTTATGTGCTTGCTTTATGTGGTAGAAATGAGTCTATTGTGTACTGGTGAAGTATTATCAATGACATGCGCACATTTTTGTGATTTATCGTGCCATTTATCCTGAGCTGACTATCAGCTTGAGCATGGGTTTACAGTATAAACTTAATATAATTTCTTAGTACTAAAAAATGAAAAGATGATTTTTCTCTTCAAAGGACGATTGTTGCGTAAGAAAGCTTGCTTCTCTTGCAGAATTATGGTTCCTTGGACAGTTTTGAACCTGTGAGGGGAACGTTTAGTAAGGACAGAAGTGCTCATGATGGATCAATTTTGCCAGAGATTGATGGAATAATGAAGAAGTATACTGATAATTTGTTGCATGTTCTGGAGGGAATTAGCGCACGAATGACACAGTTAGAGACCAGCAACCTTGAAAATTTAGGAGATGACATTAATGTGGCCGTTGGAAACAAGTATGGAAGCACTGATGGGAAAATGCGGGACCTTGAGAATATTCTCCGAGAGGTCAGTAGTCCATATTTTACTTTCTTAATACCTGTATTGTAGCTAATAAACACTTGAAACTTTACTCTAACCGCACACATTTATCAGATCCAGTATCGTTTGGAATTTATCGTTTGGAATGTAGATAAAAACTTTACTCAATAGTACAGTTCCTCTTAGTGCTGCTAGTCTTCATTGCTCTTCCCAAAAAAGGGCGAAAATGCGTAAATCTGCTACTCTTTATTTGCATGGCTATTTTTACTTATTCTCCTAATGCTTAGTTAACCATTTTGGTGCATGTTTGTTGTACGACAAGTAATTTAGCAAATTTTCCTTGAACATTTATTCTGATAAAATGTTTTGATAGGTACAAACCGGTGTTCAAGTGCTGAGAGATAAGCATAAAATAATTGAAGCTCAGCTTGAACTGAGTAAGTTGCAAGTTTCACACACACTAAAAGCAAACACAGATGGATCAAGCTCCGCTCTGCAGACAATATCAGCACCTCTGCAAGAAACTGCTCCACAACATCAACAAGGATACCCGCAGCTTCCTCTTCCAGCTCTTCCGCCATCATTTTCAATGCCCCAAAATGCCGTTGTTCCAACACCTCAGTCACAACCTTTGGCACCGCCACTCCAAATGCCAAACCAGTTGCCTCATAACCAGGTCCCTCGCCCATCACAATATCCACCCCATGGTCAAACCCAAGAAGCTCCAAACCAGCATTATCAGCACACTCCAACTCAACAACCTCCACCGCCGCTGCCTCATCCTTCTTCAGCCCTTCTTCCACAATACCCAGGATCATACTCTCCCTACTCGCAGCCTCCTCAGCAACAGACATCTATCCCACCTGTTGCACCTCCTCAAGGCCTACCGCCAGCCAATATCCATCAGGAGGAAGCATCATACATGCCATCACAGAGCATCAGACCACCTCCACACCAGCCTCTTTCCCATCCTCCCTCGGCAGACAGTCAATCACAACAATACTATGGCCCTCCTCCCCAAGTATATGATTTGCCACCACCCAGATCTAACATGGGGTATCCATCAAGTTATGCCCCCCCAGCTGGACCCAACGAACCATCAACCTTTTGGGCCTCACCGACTCCAAATCCATTTTCTTTTGAGGCAGCATCAACACCGGCTGCTTCCACTACAAACAAAAGATCCCCTTTTGAGTTCGCAGCTGGAAGTTCCACTTTGCCCCTCAATTCCACGACGGGTAATAACACATCCAATGCTCAACCTTTGTTCGGACGCACCAACCCATTCAGTTTGACCTCAGCAGTGAATAGTAACAATCAGACCAGCGTGGATGATTGCATGGAAGAAGACTCTAAGCAAGCATCTCCACCAGCATTTGGCGTTCAACAAACTGCAAACACATCCACCTTTAGCTTCACTTCCCCTAACCCAGCAGGGGCATCAAACTCTTTTCAGTATGCAAGTCAGCCAAACCTTTCAAACCCATCTCCATTTCAAAGTTCTGGAAGCCAAGGCGGAATCTTCTATCTGGGATCGTATTGCGACAAATCCAGTAGAAAAATCATCAAGCCAAAGAAAGGAGTCCGCAGGAAATAGTGACATTACAAAGACCAGAAAACAGAGTGAAGATGTATTTTGTGTAACAATGTGTATATCGGTGTATTCACTACCTTAACAATTCAGAAAATAATTTTGAATCTATCGATTTATATCAAAACAGTTGTATCAAAAAGTCAATGTTTGTCAATATGCACAATCCAAGGAAAGAGAACAAGTGCTAAAGTACATTTCCTTCATTTTTATGCTTGGTGCAGAGGAATGTGCTGCAATTTGCACCGGTGTGCGTCATGCTCTTACCCAAACAATCCGATGAGTTTACCAAAATGCTCCTCTGGTAGAGGAGGACAACAAGGTTATTGAGGATGTTTTCGTCCGTTAATTCCAAATTACTAAAATACCGTCGATTTGATAAATACCCTTTTAATAGGTTATCTCGACCATTCCAATTGCCCTAAAAACAAGGGGGCTTTATTGGAATTGGGACATATCCACCCCGGGGTAAAAGGCATTTCTCAAATCCAATACCCTCATGCGAGACCAAATAAAATCTGAAATGTCAGCGTATAAACGCCTCTTGGCCCTTCCCGTCCAATAGATGACTCCGTGTGCCTTCGGCTCTGATACCATGTGAAATGCTATCATATTCCGGTTTCACCGGCCATTCAACTCAAAAGTCAAGGCTTATGAGTTGTGGTAGTGGAAGTCTTTATATACATAACATTTTTCTTTCATTTGGGCAGTATGAGACAATTCACAATCTTCAAGTGCTTTTTATCTTCAACACTCTCACTCTTAGAACCCTAAAATTGATCTAGTCGAATCATATAAGTTCATGTGCTTTGCTTGTAGTGACTCGTCTCTTAGTTTCTTGTTCGACTGTAGATTTTTTCGTGAATCGCCTTCTCATTTTTTCTGTTCTTCTAATCTAGTGTCAGAACTGCGTTTGTCAGTTCGCAAAATGCTTTCAATATCCAAGGCGGCGAAGGGTTTCCGTATTTTTGTTTTGGGAAGATGACGAAGGAACAGCCGAAGAAATCTGTGAAACCATCCAAAATATGATACAATACTGTTCAGAATCTCAGATGCACTAAGGGAACTATCAAGAGCGTCCATAAAAGAAAGGTTAGATGATCAACAGACTGGATAAGCAAGCACATGACGTCTCTTGATGTTGCCCTTTACGCGTCATTGCTTTCATGCATAAATCTTCGGCACACCCCCAAGTAAGCTGCCGCTCTTTGCCTTTTATGGTTTCTTTACAAAAATCATAAAATTTAGATAGTTAACAGACTAATAAAGTCAGCCAACCCAATAACAAACTATGTTTACCCAGCAATAATTGCATATTGATATTTATTTATTTTATAGTGGGTAAATATGAACATACATTTAACTTCATCAAGAAATATCTATTCTATTGAATTCTTGTCCTCAAGGAGGTCCACCCAATCTTCGACGACTTCGACTGAAGCATTAACGACTAGTTAAGCGCACACAAGGCTCCCCACATTAAACGCAAACTCCATACTAGCTGCTGAGCCACACGCCACGAGAGCGGAATAACACACCTTCCACCTGCAAAGGGAAGAATAACAACCTTCCATACCTAAGTAGGAAAAAATAAACAACTTCCACACCTAGGTGGGAAGAATGGTGCCAATGGTGGGGTTTGAGCCCTTGACCTTGGGGTTTCAAGACAAGGAATTCTCCACTAGACCACCACCATGTTGGCACATGCGTGCAGTAATTGAAAACGTCAGAAGAAGGGAAAATATGTGTTACTGAACAGTAAGCGTGTCTTTTAACCACCAATACTACGGAAGACAATTCAGGTTTGGGTGGAAATCTCGACAGAGTTAAAGAAATTTTTGATTCGACTTCAGATTTGAGGATGAATCTTTTCGGCCCGAAAAATAATGAGACGGACAAGTTTATGGGCTTTTGGGCTTCTTATTTAGTTAGGATTTATTTGAATTATGTAGGGTTTATTTTATTTTTTTCTTATTTAAGAAAACTTTGTTACGTTTGATACAACCGATTTACAATAAAAAAAATTAGGGTTTCCATTTATTTTCCAATCTTTCGTCATTTCTACGGAAATCAACGAATCGTGATGTCAAATTCTCGATATTCTCGGAATTAACGAGCCTTTGAATTTATCATATCAATTTTTTGATATTCGATTGAATAAATGAGCTACTAATTTTTATTGTATTCTTAGTATGTCGCGCACGCATCATGTGCGACAATAATCAGATCTTCCCACGTTAATCCGACAATCGAATATTGTCAATGGATCAAAACACCAACTAACAAAGTAAGTTTGGAATATTTTTTTCCGTTAGAGTTAGTCTTTAAAAAAATTTATTCTTACATCTTCCGAGGACAAGACAACACCAATCTCAATGCTGATATTTGTTCAGAACGACTAGACTCGAGTCCTCTTGATGTCATGACCAAGAGCATAATCATTACTCATTAGGCCACCACCCCTTCGGTTAAAAATAAAATATAAATTAGTGAGAGTCAGTGCTCGAATTTCTCATCCCAAGGAGCCATGACTGACTTCTGAACCAATGAGCCCCAATAGATTTGGAGATATGTATATTCTGTCTTTTAATCAACCATTGCCTTGCGTTTCTTACAAACTACAGTATGAAAGATCGGCTAAAATACATAACATCTTCTATCTATAATGTGAGGGATCTAACCAAAGAAATGAATTTGTAAGTCCGTACCGTACGGTATATTAAGGAAAACAGTCTGAGGATTTCGCGGAAGAACTTCAAACTCGCCCTCGATAAAAACGCTTAGAAAACTAACACATATATACAACTCAAACACACCAAAAGCTAGACTTATAAGAATTTTTATAATGGTCATTGTAATATTAGGATCGAGTGGTGCTGCTTTCAATCACTGAATAAATAGGTCTATCGGTGTCACTTAAGCAACTGCGGCTTTACGTTTCTTGCACAACATGTGTTCAAAATGCTGTAGAAAAAAAGTCCCTATAAGTTTAAAACCAACGCAACATGGGTACTAACCCGACTCTCTTTGCGTATTGCCAAAATAATAATCCGACGTAATTTAAAGCAACCTATTCAGACCCAATAGTGACAAAATGACATAACGTTAATGTTAAGCACATTCAACGTTAGAAATATATATTTTACTTATTAAAAATAGTTTAACATAAAATCACAAAGAAACTATTACTACTAGCTATCGATCATTTCCACTCGTCAACTTCCAAGTCAAGAAAAGAAGCCATCTTCTCAAGAGCTGACCAATCCGGCATTGCTTCAAAATCACTGCTCACCAGCAAGTCAGCACACTCTTCTGGAGAGAAACTGAAGAAACTACTGCTGCCAGCTGATCCAACCACCTCATCTTGAGAAACCATAAGACAAGACATGTTCATCATCAGGTGGTCCTCATTATTGTTCTCATTCGGCTGTACGTAGTCCACTTTATTATAACTATTGTTCATTAACGTGCCACTACTACAACTCAATTGCATTTCTGGTGTCTGAAAACTAATGGGGACAGGTACTTTCTTGCAACGATAGGGCTTTGTGTAATGAACAACTTGCTGGTGCTGCTGATCCGTTGTATCTTCATCGTCAGTGATTATAGGCCTGTGGTAGTTTTCTATTTGCCGCTGATGATCGATTGATCTCGGCTGAGATGTGGCATTCTCAGCAGTGTTAGGATGTCGTTGTTTGCGGACATTGTTTAGAGTTTGATTGTTCTTTGTGGCTTTTTTGGAGAGAGTGGTGTTCCAGTAGTTCTTGATCTCATTATCTGTTCGACCTGGGAGCCTTCCTGCTATAAGTGACCACCTGCTCGGTGTTTTGCAATATTATATATATGTTCATAGATCATTATAAGACGCCTAGCAGTGTAGAATTAAAAGACTACTTTAATTCGACAATATGTAGAAAACTACCGATTCATTTTTGTAAAGATACCGAATATTAATAACTAAAAATGTTTCTACTTTCTAATGGTTAAGACGTACGAATGCGTAAACTCATGTAAAAAAACATACAGAGCACAAGTGTCACATTTCAACATTAGTATTAGTATTAGTGTGTTCAGTTTTAGTAAGCTACCTGTTACCGAGTAGGTTATGGAGCTTAATGAGAATATCATCTTCATACTGGGTGAAACCTCCTCTTTTGATCCCTGGTTTCAAGTAGTTGATCCATCTCAGTCTGCAACTCTTCCCACATCTGTTCAGACCTGATATTATACATCCAAATATTGATAAATGTAAATGACCATAATTATTCGTGATATATTGCCACGGAAAAATGCTATATAAAAATGAAGGTTAGCAGCTTGTGTATGTATATGTACATATTGGATCGATATGTTACATTGCCTCGAGCTGATTAAGCTAGCTAGCTAGCTAGCTTCGAAGTAATTAAGGTACTCACTGGCTTTTTGTGGGAGACATTTCCAGTTTCCTTCGCCATTGGCATTGATATAGGCTGCGAGAACTCGATCCTCCTGCACACTCCATGCTCCTCTGTTCACTCCTACTTTGGCACAACATGGAGTTCTTCCCATTCTGGTCTCACAAACTCATCAACTCAGTGAGACAATTTGTTGGGGCTAGCGCGCAGCAAGCTCATATTTCTCTGATTTCTATTTATACACGTGGAAGAAGTATTATTATTATTATTATTATTCATGAGTTTCTGTTTGACGCGCCGTTGGACTGTTAGATTTCGTACAAAATTTATACCACAAGTGTGATGATGCAATATGGTTGGACAACATATGTTAGATTCTATACGGCTATCATTTTTATATGGAAATTGATCCAACAAGAACCTCAAATATTAGAGAGATGCTGAGAACCGAGTTAGATTAAAATGTGAAGTATATTCAAATTCACCGTATTCAAAAATACGTATTCAAATTCACTTATACATAGTCTAGTGAAAGAGATTATCCCTTCTTTTATGAAAATAGATTTTTAAAACGGTTTACTTATGTGGGAGAACTCAGACAAAAATTTCCACTTTTTTTTTTTCTCTCTAGAAGTCGCAGGGGTTAGGTATAAATATAATAGTACATTTCTAATTAAAATGGACCTTGTCCTAAATGAAAATGGCTGTTTTGATGCAAACTCACGTGTTTCACGACAAAATTGGGACAGAGCAATATGTTTATGTCTTAGTGGGACACGTGAATCAACTGCTACCATCTCTGTGCTTCTACTCTGTTTCTCCCGTAAGTAAAGTTTCAATTGGGGCTTTGCTAAGAAAATAATAAAATTTGAAGTAAGGAAAGATAATGAATGAAAAAAAAATTATTGAAAAGAAAGTGTAAATATGAGTATAAATATATATATCATTTAAGGAAATGGATAGATAGTTTTAAGACATTAAAAATGGAAATGGGATTTATGATACGTAACTAGGCAACATATACAGTTCAAAATAGGATACATGATATATAGCTGATCTTAAGTCATAGAGGCCTTGATTTTGCTTCTCAAAAAGAGAAAAAGAAAAGATCGAAACAACAAAAAGAATAGAGAATCATATTTGAGGGAAAATGTTAACTTTTTCATCGATTTTCAAGATACACATTCAGATGATCTAAAGTATTCTTAGCCTAAAAATAATTCTTTTATATGCATGGTTGAAGCATATTGGAGATTCCCTTGTTGGAATCTTTAATTAGCACCTTTTCAAACAAACAAAAGGACGCTCACAAGGGAACTTGGAATCCTTGACGAGCGTACAATTATTTACTACTTTGTTTTCTCTTAATAGGCATGTGTTGAAATTTACATAAATAGAATAGTTTACCCAAATACCTACCATGACAGTAAAGAGCAAAACGTTTTGAAGGGTGTTTTCGTAATTTATGATGAAGTTCGTACAATCCCTTTAATGAGTTTTTGTTTCTAGCCAAAACAAAGGGTAGATATGTACATTTGTGAGTAAGCACATGTCGAAATTTGGGGTGTGTAGCATCTATTCTTATAAAAGAATAGGCAAAAGGATATAAAACCAAACATGAAATGACAAAATTATCTTTCATTAAATAAATAAAATGACTAAATTATCCATTACTCATTAACCTTTCTAAGTTCATACTTGAAACCCCGAACTTTAAATACCATAAAAAATATAAAAAAATAAAAAAAATAAACAAGTGGAGATATGGAAAAAATATAAACAAAAATTATATATAAAATAAAACGTAAAAATTTTAAAAAGTAAACATTAAAATAAAAAATTATGCGGAAAACATTTAGCACTTAGGGAGAATCGGATGGAAATACGAAAAAAATTCCCGTCGGGACGACCGGAGCGTAGCTAGTATAAAATAATAGAAATAAATACGTGTGGATGACGTGTGGTGTAAATAAAAGTATGGGGAGGGATAATTTTGTCAAATAAAGTTTTGTTTTGTCTTTATTCTTATTTTGTTTTATTATTCTATGATCTTTAGCGATGAAAATCAGTACTTTAGCGACGAATTTGTTCGTTGGTGTTTGTGTGTTGAGGATGTTATTCTTTTATATATATAGATTTCGTCAAACACCTAACATTTATTATACAAGCATGGGCTAAACATATTTGGTTTAAACCCGGAATCATTCGTAAATAAAAATAAGAATCATTCAATCATTC
This sequence comes from Echeveria elegans, assembly GCA_035048345.1. Lineage (NCBI taxonomy): Eukaryota > Viridiplantae > Streptophyta > Magnoliopsida > Saxifragales > Crassulaceae > Echeveria > Echeveria elegans. Next base: position 2,175 of record JAWWMW010066940.1, on the reverse strand, counting down.
ATGAGTTCTCAAGGATCCATTAGACCCCATCACTGAAGTAACTACTCACATATATTGAGTGAGATGCAATACATGACTGATTGAGATGAACTTAAGGTATAGAAAATGTAAACAAGAAAGAGTAGAAGTGCTTGGGAAGTAGACAAAAGAACAAGATGTCTTCATGTTGTGTCGGAGCTTGAAATTGATAAGAGCTAGGACTGGAAAAGTGGACAGAACTTTGCGTTTGAAGGAGAGCTTTCTCTCTATGAAAAATCTGATCCTCTGATTTCTTCAAAAGTTCCCTTTTTATAGGCTTTTGGGAGACTCTTGGATTCAAAGAACTCCAAAAGCTGCCTCCTCCATCCTTATCCATCTGACTGAGATACTTATCCATTTGTTTTCCATAAATTGGGTCTTTGAATGATGAAAAACTTGGTCTTTTTCTTCTCAATTTCAGAAATGCAATTTGGTCTGTAACAGTCTCATTCTTTCGAATGGAATATCTTATTCGGGCGAATGGAATTAATCTGCTTGTCTGCTTCATTTTGTTTGGGCAAAAATGAATGGAATCCCTTTGTCCCTTTTGCACATCTCTTTCGACCCAATGACTTTTGGCTCGGCCGAACGACTTTCTAAACGTCTGAATAAGTCCTTAAGGTCAAAATAAAAGTTGTAGATCTTTGAGTTGTCTTGCCAATGCGTTTTGTTTCACCTCAATCAGATAATGTATGCACCCTGTGGAAGCTTCCAAAGCTCTGAAGGTCCGAACTGTCGAAAAACTGTCGATTTTGCTCCATTTTTGCTTCTTATTGCTTTTTGTCTCTGAAATTATCAAAAAGAGTGTTTTAAACCTGAAACAACAACGTAAGCATAGAATATGACCAAGTTCATTTGATAAGTGTTGATGAGTGAAAACTATGTCTAATCTTTCCATACTATTTCGTTCATATTCTCTCTGATTTAATGATAAAATATATCGATTTTGATACTCTCGATGATGTTTCAGGGCTAAAACGCGATTCACATGACTTGAAGAAGTTTACAGAGAAATGTGACGAAAAAGACGTCAATTCAATGGAAAAAGCAAAAATTTCAACAAGGAGGGATTCATTGGACCTTCAGAGCTTCGATAATTTTCACAGAAAATGTACGACGTCCGATTGAAGTGAGTCAAGATGCATTGGAAAGCTAATTAGAAGAGCTACAACTCTTATGCTGATTACAAGAAAGGATTTGAATGTTAAGATAGTCAAAATCATTTTACCAGGGTCACTCAACCGAGCAACCCAGGCACTCGATCGAGCAGCCCAATCATTTGTGACCCTTCGATTTTCCAACACAAAAGCAAGTGGAAAATGAGACCTTTAGACTGAAATTCGACCCTAGCCTATAAATACAACATGTTCTTAAGGTTTTCAGCAGCTTTTGGAGAGCCACCATACACCAAAAAACCCTAGAGAAACTCAAAGAAACCGGCGGCCAAAGTTGGAGGATTTCCGGCGGCCAAAGCTTGGAGTTTGGGTAGCTTTTGTGCTTTTTCTCATCGTCATCATCAGCGCTTCATCAGAGTATTTCGAATCACTCTTTTCTGTTTTTATTTCATCAAAATTTCTATATCAGAACATGTTTGTTTTCTCATAACATGTTTGATAAATATCTGCTAGTGTTAGTGGTGAAGTCTAATTCCTGTCATTATTTTTATTCGATAGTTTAAACATCAACAGTTTTTGCAAAACAAAATTCGCAACTAAAAGACTTAAAAATCTTAGAACTTATTTTCATAAAACTAATAAGCTATATAACTCAATTCCACTGTTCCCTTGAGTTCGACACCAGGTCACCCTAGTCAAAATACAAATTCTTTTGACGCACAAAATATTTATCGCATATACTGCACGCGTCAAAATGGCGTCGTTGCCGAGGAACAGTTTTTAATTTAGTTAGCCATTAGTTTACCATAAGTTCGCGATTTCAATCTAATTGAAATCATCTGCTCGCTGTAGTTTAAATTCTTCAAACGGATTTCTCGTTGTATAATCATCCAAAATATCTTTTGCGGATATTTGGATGCAAACGAGATTGAAAGCGAAGAACAGAACACAACCCACAAGAGGGACAGCGACAAGTTCGAGTTCTTCAAAGAACTTCACGCCACGAAACTCTACGCCAAGTTCGAAATTTACACTTCCACAA
>JAWWMW010066931.1:0-15132 GCA_035048345.1 Echeveria elegans | reverse complement strand
AAAACACAAACTGTTCCCATCAACAGAAATCGAGGATTCGATTGCGGTCAGGATACTTTGGAAGATCCATAACCAGTTAAGTTTATCATGGCTGCAAAAGGTACGCTTCCGATTAAGTTTTCAGCACTAAAGTTTTGTTCACAATCTTATGATTTAATCACTGCATTAGGATTGATGAATTCGGGATCGAATTTATTCTAACACATATTGCTTGGTAATAAACTGTGGACTGTGAATGCTAATCTGATTTTTTATGCCTGAAATTCAGGGGTGAAAATGGTGAACTGAGACTTGGAATCAGAAGGGCTGTTAAACCTCATAACTGTCTTCCTGATTCACTCATCGGCAATCAGAGATCAGTTCCCGCTGTTCTAATGTTGGTGGCCAATGCAGTAGTGACTAAAAACATTTTCCATGTTTTCTACAGTCCAAGGTAGACAACCTCATGTTTGATCAACATCCCTTAACTATGTTTTCATATGTCTGATATTTTTCTCTAAATCAAGGTCATGAAGGCCCCTATTGGTTTCTTTCCTATTCTTTTCTTATAATGACCCACATCCCTTAACTATCTCCATAACTGTTTGAAAGAACAAACTGCATATGCAGTGAACTGTTTTCTTCTTAACTATTTTCAACACCAATGCATCTTACAGCTGTGGTGAATAAACATTAATCTGGTCAGATTTCTGCTTCACAGGGCAACCCATGCAGAGTTTGTCATACCCATTCAAAAGTACATTAAGAGCATTATCAATCCCATACCCACAGGTACAAGATTTAAAATGAGGTTTGATGAATCTCCAGAAAGAAGGTATATGTCTTTTTATTAAGCAGATCATGGATAAGTTACTTTTCTGAACCTCATTTTTATGGAAGCTCATCATTTCTGGATTTTATAGTTGTAGTGGCATAGTGACTGGAGGGGGTGATTTAGACCCATTTAGATGGCCCAACTCCAAATGGAAATGCCTAATGGTGAGAGGTCTACAATCAGAGATTCACTGGTTGTGATTGTGGATAGTATTGTATTATTTTAGCTCTACTGGCTGTTGAATGCAGTCAACGTAGAATGTTACCATTTTTTTGTCTATGGGTACTTCTGTTTACAAAATTCTGAGTTCTTCGTACTTTCTGATGTTCCTCAGGTAAGAAGGGATGAAGATCATTTCAGCAACCATCAAGAGCGAGTTTCACCGTGGGAGGTTGATCTTTCTATCAGTCTCTCACCACCTATGAGCTTCCATGCTTCGCCACAGCTAAAGAAACTGAGGACCAGTCTGCAGAATAGCTTGCAATGCTGTCTTATGGATGACTTTTCATATGGTAAACAATGTTCTGTACCCACTTCACGAACTCCTGTGTTCAGTGTTTCTTGCATCATCGTCAATATCTTTCTACTAATTCCTATTTATTTCTTGCAGCAGGAAGGAAAGGATTTATGGGCTTGGAAGAGTTAATACGATCCTCCAAGGTCTTTCAAGGTCAAGAAAAATCAAGCTTACAATCACCTCATTACAGAAGTGATGAAGCAAACCATTTGCTTAGTTCGGACACATTGTATCTATCAAATCAACGTCTGCCTTCGTCCAAGTCAGACAAAGTCGCAGTCCCTGAAAGTTTAAACATCCAGTCAGCTGAGTACACAAGCTTTGAGAAGTCAGATATGTTTCCCACTGTCTTACAAGGTCAAGAAGTATGCCCATACAGCGCATGGAGAAAACCCAACGTTGGGTGCAGCCTATTCAGCATTCAACAAAGGCCTAAGCCTAGTTTTTACCCAGTAGCTTCTGCTGGATCGCGGAGCCTATACTTTCCTCCTCATGGTGGCATTCACAGAGAAAGTCAGGGTCCTATAATGTCTTACCAAGCTGGATTCACCGGAGAACGTGTTCCAATCAGTCGTCCTCTGGTCAATAATGACATGATCGTTGATGAAGCTGGACGGTATGTTCGGAAGAGTGCACAAAAACAGCCTGAAGATGCATCTGTAACACGTGTTCTTGAGCTAGGTGAAATGGATGATAGAAACGACACTTCCCCTGTGACTCCTAGTGGGTGCAGGTTATTTGGAATTTCACTGACTGCGGAAACAACTACACAGAATGCAAGTAAGAGTAGTTGCACAATGGCAAGCTGGCATACATCAACTGAATTCACAGTATACAAAGTCTCGAACATTTCTTTATTAACTCTTTCTCGGTTTGTCATTTCTATAGGTTCACAAGCACGGAAGCCCAGTTGGCAGAGCAATTGATCACTCAAAACTGAATGGGTACAGTGTACACAGACTTACTGTTTGAACTTAAATGGCTGTTTGGGATGGAAGGCCTCCTACGTGACCCTGAAAAAGGCTGGTGCATTCTTTACACAGACAGCGAAAATGACATAATGGTCGCTGGAGATGATCCCTGGCAGTAAGTAGCTCTGTCAAATATATTTAATCTCCGACAAATGGCCTGACAAGCTTACATTTAAGTTGGTGACTGCAGTGAGTTATGTGAGTTTGTATCAAAGATTCATTTTATATACATATACTCAAGAAGAGGTGGAGACGTTGAGCATTGGAGTGACAAGTGATGACATTCAAAGCTGCTTGGAAGAGGCGACTGGGGCCGCTGATGTTTCAAAATCATCTTCAGTTGGGCAGCCGGATGCGTATCCACGAACCAGTACAAAAGGCTTGAAGCTCATTGAGTTGTGTCTATAATCTTCGAGCTTTTTCTGGCATCGGACACTGCGTTCCTATTCGGTCGAAGCGACAGAGAAAGTATGTGGATAAATTTAAAGTAAAAAAAACATGTAACATTTTGTCATCAGATTTTCGCAACCTAATGAAAATTTATAGTTGTTGCTATGTACTGCTTCCATGAATCAACTGATCTCTAGATTCTATAGGAGTGGGGAGGGAGTGGCAAGAAAAGCTGCCTTGGCGCTGCTGAAGTTGACATTCACACAGAAATGTTTACAGAGCCAATTAGCAAACATATTAAAATTTTGTCGCAGTTCCTTGAGCTCATGATGAGTTCTCAGATCAGATTCAAGCTATCACCCTGTTTTCCCAGATGACCCATATGGGTAATAGAACTGCAAACATTTTTCCAAAGGCCAGGAAAACTTGTACATGCATTCCACTTCTGTTTGCATGTGGCAATAATCTACTTTGCCGAAGGGTGACTGTCTCCTTGGAGAAATGCGTCAAATAGAAATTTTAGTCAGTCTGAATCGATGGAATGATTTGTTCGCCGTCGTACAGAACGACTTTGCCTAGGGTAAGACAACGGGATGTCAGATCTTGGCCTGCTTATTTTGTCGGATCCTCCATCAGACAACCGAAGAAGCAGTGCAGCTGCTGACAAAAGAGAAGGTAGCTGAGCTATCTACACTATTATGATTAAATAATACCTAAGTGATTAGAATTTTAGCGAGGAGACTAACCATCATCATCCAAACGATCCACAGCATTTTTTTCAGGCAGTACTTGGTTTCCCGAGTCTATATCCTTGGATGCTGTAGGTGCTCTATTACTGTCACTTTGGCAGTCACCAAGCCTCAGAGAAATCCAGTCATCAGAATGAGTCCCAATGGATGTGTTCAACTGATCTCTCAAGTCATAATCCATGGAAACATTGGAAGCAGCCAGAGGAAGAGCTAAGGCACTCGAGATCCCACGAGCTATACCACCAGTTGTAAATGAAGCACCATTCATGTGCGTATGCTGAATATGAGGCCCCAAAGCTGAGACTGCACCGCTAGAATCAAATAAACCAGTGTTGCAATCAACCTCATTCCCAAAAGGTAATCCCCAATCTGATACCTCGTATAAAGCGTTGTTAGTATCGTAAACTTCTACTGCTTTAGATGCATAATCACCTGAGAAAGAGCTAGGAATATCTGAAAAAGGCAATTTAAAGTCAATCTTTGAAGTACTAGTGCAGGTTTCATGCACAGCCCCGGTTACCATTGTTAGCTCGTCATTGTCAGAATCACTGAGCTCTATAACTTCTGCATACGAGTTCCTACTTTTCTCAACAGGTTCTGAATTCAATAATACAACGGAATCATACTCAATCCCACTGTTGATATACTCTGTGGTCCCATTACCATCTTCGCCATCCCTACTGCTTCCACTTCCACTTGCATTAATGCTAATTGGAGTGCTATCTTCAAGCAAATTGACAGCATGAGGCACATTGTCATCCGCCTGAAGGTTCTGACCAGTGGAACTTCTTGACAAAACCAAGACCGTTGTCTCAATATCCTCTCCTTCGGTAACGTTACAGTGAGAACCATTGGAAAAATGCCAGCGTGCAAGATCTCCAACAGTCCTACGTTCACTCTCATTTTTAGTTTTGACACGCCAACAACCATCAGGCTTTATCTCGACATCGGTTATATCATCACTGCAATCATTCATCTGCACAACAGTGACACAATTAAACCAAGTACTGACTGACCCTCAGCCAAAATATGTAGATGTTGCAGAAACATTACCATTGATGTGATGCCGTTGAAGTACGGATCAATGATAATATTTTCCAGCGAGTAATTCTTGAGACAGATAGGGCACTGCCACTGAATCAGCACAATTTCAGTGCAATGAACAATTATATATTTATACATATGACAGATGACGACTATTTAGGAAAGTTAGTGAGAAAAATGGAGGAAAATGAAGTTGTATATTTGTTTCATACTCAGAAACTTCCACATTTGGGAACGATACAAACTTCTCTTTAACTTTTCATATAAATTAACTTTCCAACACATTTTTATATAACTACATAATCAAATGAGTAAAGCAAATTATTTACCTTTCTGGAACGCTGATTTATTTCCAGAAAAACGTCAAGATCGAATCCCCCCAGATGAAGACAAGGTCTGAATCGGCCTGCAACTTTTATTCTAGACCCACTCATCTGTAATGTCAATGAGACGATATTCATGCGCAGTCATCTAATGCAAACAGTAATTTCTATGTCTAAATATGTTTCCACAATTACCAAATCAGTCACACAAATGTACTTACTGGACAGCGTAGGTTTATGACATGAGACTCTGCAATGACGACTAATTCATTGTCGCTGTCTGATTCTTCTTCCGATGCTCCTCCTCCGATGCAACGTCGCACTCGAGCTAGAGCTTCTTCAATAGACTCCCCATCTGACTCATTGGGAACCAAGTCGCGGACCTAAAAGGGGTATTGAGGAAGAAGGTAAAAAGAAAACAAGTCAATTGCGCAGTTATCTTCATACAAATGTTACAACTACACCAAACAAGATTCTTATAGAGGAAAATCAAAAACTTCGACAATGTCACAGACTCACAATGAAGAATACAAAGATCAACTGCCAAGCTCCAAAATAATTCAAGGGATTATTAATGTCCGGCAAGATATATCAAACATGCAGCTTAACAGCTTAACAATTAAAATAACATTTTCGAAGGTTCTTTGTTGACTCATTCACACTTATATTTGACAATTGATGACAGTAACGATAAAAGAACATGTGCTTACAGTGTATCATAGCTAATCATATTTGGCAATCATATGGTAAGTTACATGTCTAAAACATCTCTTCAAAATATTTTATGTTTATATCATATTCTTTTCTAGAAATTGGCAACATGCTTAGGATAACTGAAACACACCTGTGAAAGATTGCGCCTCTTGACCAGCCTAACACCAAAACAGAAAGTGCGAGCGTCACTTGCTTCCAGGGAAATTTTATTTAATCCCTCTCTGGTGCAGGGTGTTATCTATTGATGCATGGACATGGAGAAATTAGAACAAGCAATGACAAACATAATATTGTGAAGTGATATGTAATTTGCTGATAGCGGGAACCAAATCATTATCGGGGTACCTCCTCTACTAAGTAAACCAGACTAACTGATAACTTGTATATATATAATATCGATTACTGAGTTTTTTCAATTACTTTAGTAAAGAAGATATTCCACGCAATATTTATGGAGATGTTGAAACAGATAATTATGATAAAGTAAATGGAGCGGACTAAACTAAAGTGAAGGATCATGTGGAGCCGCAAGTGAAGGATGCAGGAGTCTGAAATTAGAGATTCTATGATGAAATATCAAACCAACCAGTACAAGGTTGTGCACCAGAAAAACACATTTTAAGGAGGTCAGGAGAAAACGCAGGGGTTAGATAAGACTCACAGTTACACCATCATCCCGGCCATTAGAACCCAGAACTTGAGGACCGGGTCTGTTAGTTGCACGAACTGGAATTCCTACAAATAAATGCAATTTGAAGAGTCAAGGGAGGTGGAAATATAGAAGGAAGAGAAACAATGACTAAAGCCTAAAGCTAACAGGTCAAGCAGCTAAATCTAACTTGATAGAAACAGACTACAAAGGCAACCACCTACTATTAAGTAATTCCATCGGAAGAGCAGCAAGCACAAATGCGCCATCATTGACAATTTTATAAATGCGAACAACAAATGAACAACATTTGGGTCACATTTCACTGATGAATTACAAGTACGACGACAATTTATGTTCTATACAGGCTAACATTATTGTGGATGTTCGATAGTTATGGTTTTGTGTAGATCCTTCAACCTCATATTTGAGTGGAATCATCTCAACAAACAAAAAGAAGCATTAGAACAAACGGCATTAGAAGCTACAATGCAGGTCAAGTAAGATACCATTAACGTGCAGATCTGCATGTTGAGGCCACTGCATCCTGTATACAACCTTATCATTTACCAGCATACACCAAGCCTAAATAATCAAAATATGATGTTAGTAGAGATAAAGATCTAGCAAAGGACCGCTTATGGCAAAAATATAAATTGAAATAGAGGAACGAGTAAGCAACTAATCCGCAAAAATTTAACAACCTGCACATCATACTCTTGTTTTGACAGTGAATCTTTGAGTCCCCTTGTCAACTGAAATGATTTTTCCAGATGCGGCAAAGGACTTGATCTGACATCAGCAACATTCAATATAAAATTAACGACCGCAAAACTTCACTGCAGTGACAAACTATTTACAGATATACATATATATATGGGTCTTAAATTGCCAAACTATAACTGAAGATAATTACCTACCCATCAACTGGATCATTTTTCACAACTAACTTCACTGGATTAAGAGGATGTGCCAGTGATATCAAAAAACTGCAGGAAACATTAGTGAGGAAACATAGAGTTTTTGAATAACAAACAAACATCACCAAGACATCAATTGAATCATGGGTCATAAAAGGCAACAATAACTAGACAAGCAACTCACGGGTCCGCTCTAGTTAGACGACATATCTCACAATAAAACTTTTCAGGGGGATCAGGAGCAGCATCCCCATGCTTATCTGGAAGTATGACACACCCCAAATGTTGCCATGTGCCACATTTTTTATTATCACACTGTCAATATAAAACCAATATACCCTTAAAATACACATAAGTGATTAATCCAGCATATATACAAAATAATGATATATCAAAAATAGATCAACAACCTTAATCATTGATTCTGTGGACGATGAATTTTCACAAATGCAGCGCAACTTTACTTCTGATCGCAAATGATCAGCAGCATCTCCACTATTCTGTAGACTGTTGTTATCCGAGATATACTCCTCCATGGTAGCAAGATCAGTAGTGCTTGTTCCCTGCATCTTCCTGCAAGTTAAGTTAACAAAAAGATTGCAATTTCATACCATATATACGGATTGATTCTAGCACAGGGAAAGCATTGCGAGTTCAGGAAAGAAGAAAGTGATATGCATAGGTTATGAAAATGAGGGTCAGAGAGCGTTTAAAGATACGACCAAATTTTAAGATAATATGAGATTTAAACCTGTAAGTATCTTCTATGAGTCTAACTACTTCTTCCTTCCTCAGCGTGCACTTTTTTGCCGACATCGTATGGGCTGTCAAGTGTCAAGATGAAACACGGATTTGTGTTAAAAGGTGTAAGGTCCAAATATATTTATTAGGCTAAGCTCACATTTATTTTCTTCTTAATACGAATCTTGATGTACACAACTGATAACAACTAATAATACGATTAGATATACACCAAACTGGATCAATTAAAAATGCATTCAGATAAAATGTATAAAAGAAAATGAGAATATCATTTGGCTTTATACTAATTGTCTCCATCTCTCAATTTTTAATTTCCTTCACCAATTAGGGTTGTCTAACTGCCAGGATAACAAGTCCAATAAATGAAGCATAGTGAATGTGATGGTGGTGGCGGGAGGAGGAATTAACTTCATGCAAGTGTTAAGTAAATGAAAAAAGTAAGAATATAACCTTGCTCATTAGATAAAACAGCCTTAATGCGCTCCACAAGATCCTGGTAATTAAGTACGTAAAATCAATGACTCTTCTGAATTGTGACTTGATCCACATCATCAAGTTCCATATGTAGAACAAGATTTACCTTATTTTAGCTAGAATACAAATTACCATTGAAACTAGAGAATATCAAGCATGTACACATATACACATTTTAAATTCAATAATAGTACAATCATTTCGAAAGCTCTAGAGCAGAGTGAAACCTGCTTCTTGCCTTGCTTAGATTGTTCAAGTTGAGAAAGAATATCTTTAAGCTCCTTTACTCGGAAGCGTGACAATTTTTCCTACACAATAAGATAGCAGCATGTATTAATTGAAACAATAGACATATTTTTCACATATGATAGCCTGGTATGAATTGTGTCTTTATACACTAACAATGACCCAGCAGACTAATTCATTGGGTTAGGGGAATTGATGAACATTTAAAAAAATATGGATAAAATAATACAACTCTTTCAATGTCCCGCATTGTGAGACAGCTAAATCAACCAGCCAACCACCATTTTTGACAGTCTAGTGTTTCCATCATTAAGGTTTTAGCTACATAAAAGTCTATTCGATGAACGGACGTCAGTATCTCCTGACGCAGAAACCCAAGAATTAAACATTCTTACCACCTTCAACTGTTGATCACTTGAATAAACAGTTAGAAACTTCAAATTCACAAATTCAGCAGCAAAATTTACAAGCACACGGCCACTATCTCCCAGCCAATTAACAACTCCACTACATAAAAAAATCAATCCAGTTCACTAAATAACCAAATAACACAGAATTACCGAGCAAGAAGCCATCAAAGCTTCCTCCATGAGTCTAATACCGCTAGTCCCACCAAAACCCTCAATTCTCGACGCCAATTCTCATCAGCGTCCCCAGTAAATTCACACTCCACCTAATTCCACAAAACCACAACCTACACTCTTAATCAATCACCACCACACGCATCAATATCAAAAAAAATTAAAAAAAATCGAAGCATAAAAATATCATCACCAAGTTGAGCGCCGGTATACGAAAATAATAATTCCACGACCGTCGAAAGGCGCCGAAATACTAAGATGAAAACGGCGAAGAGCGTTGCCTCCGCCGACTTTAAAAACACGAGGTTCGGTCGCTGCGTGGAATGAAACCCGAATTGAAAGATTTGCGCTTTCGGCGTGAGTCGTGATTCGAAACGAAGACCGACGAGACGTCGTGGCTCGTTATACAATTCAGTTCAGCATTCGTCGCGCGTCCGCTCTAACCGTTCAAACGACGTCGTTTAATCGTCCAAATGATACAACAGGTCTTTCACCTGCAGTCTGCACAAGAGCAAACAATAATATATCTATACCTAAAAAAAATATATAAATAAAAATAAATCTAGTCATCACGTAATAAAAATTACTCCAATAAAATATTGGCAATGGATCATATAAAAATGACTTTTTAAAATAGAAAGTATAAAGAAATATAGATCATTAGTTTTTTGATCCGATGATTGTTAATTAATCAATATTTTTACTAGTAATCTATTCTTATAAAATATTAGAAAACGGACCTAAAATCAAACCTAAAATTACATTATTACCCAATTCTCCACCATTAATCACAAATATGTCATTAAAATTAAAGATAACGGGTCCGGCCTGGCCCATTAAATAAAATTTTGAAATTTAAAATTTAAAATATTAAAAATTAACATTAAGAATAAAAAATAAATTTAAAACTAAAATTAAAATTAAAAATATTAAACAATAACATTAAAAATAAAAAATAAACGGAAAATATTTAGAATTTTTTAGGTGAATCAAATGGAGACAAAGGAAACAATACCCGTTGGGACGACGGGAGCGCAGCTAGTACATTTATAAACGGTTAAATTTGTTATTTCAAATTAAATGAATTATATTAATTATTTTGTAAAGTAGTTTTAAAAATCAGATTGTAATATTATCTCATGATTTTAGTAACTCATTTAATTTTATTACTATATTATTTAAATAAGGATGATAAGATATCAATCAGATATTTAAAATTTTATGCGAAATTACGACGAGTTCTTGTGATAATCTTATTTCTAGAAGGTTGTATCGATCTGCGACGAATTAAATTTTACGTCAAAAAATCATGTCCCCTGTTTGATGTTTATAATTCTTGAATCTGATGCACTTTTTCGTGTACAGTTTTTCCTGTCCCTATTTAAGTATTTTAATTCGCGAATATTACAAAGCAAATAGGTGACAAAATTATCATGAAAATTACCTGAGCGGCGTCGCTAAGGAATTGACATGTACCTGAGTGGCGCCGCTGAGGAATCGAAAAATGTTAATGGGGGTTCCGAGATCTGGTTGCTTACCCTTGAAAGAGATGATTTATTCTCGCTTTGGTATGTATCAGTCATAATTCCAAAAATTAGGGATCAGATATAGATAAAAAAATATGACGCTTATAACCCAAATTATTATTTTATGTTTCATTTGATTTTTAAATTCCTAAAAATCAGCTATTAATCTATTATATTAGCCATTGATGGCAAACTAATCAACGGTCCTAAATTCTTAACACTTTATATATTTTACCCACTTTATACCTGATCTCCTCCCTAAAACCTTCTACAAAATAAAAAATAATTTTATCTCTCACGATAGATAGAAGTGCCGGTGACTCCATACCTTTGGACGTGCACACCTCAATGCTAAAGGAAATTACAAATTCTCAGTTGGGCCTTGAAACCATCAGTTAGGCCCATATATTGAAAGTCCATAAAAGTTCAGATAGAAACCCGACCCGGCTGGGGACGTTTCTTGTTGAAAGGGGAAGAGTGAGTGAGAGAGACGAAGACAGCATAAACCAAAGCTCTCTCTCTCTGAAACTCTCTTTCTGGAAATTGCGGATCACAAATTCAGAATTGCGAATGAACGTAAGCTTCCTATTTCATTTAATTATGTAAAGTTTCATGCTTTTGGATGAAACTGTGGTTGTGTTTGATTTGAATGTGTAGATGATGAAGGACGCCAATTGCTTGTTCAACTGTGAAGCTGCTGCGTCGGAGCGGACTCAGTATGTGTTTGGTTTTTTTTATTTCTTTCTATAATTCAAATATGTAGAGTGGCTGTGTGATTTTGAGTTGTGATTGTGAATTCTGTAATAATGTTGTTGTTGAATTAATTTGGGAAGAATTGGTGTGGGATTAAATTTGGGATTGTTAGGGGGATTGAGTTGGTGGTATTTGAAATTGGTGTAGGTATCCTTACGTTACCGGAACTTCTGTGATTGGGATTAAGTACAAGGATGGTGTTCTCATCGCTTCTGATACTGGAGGTATGCTTGGGCTGCGCTGTGTATGTTTGTGCATCGTTTCTTTTTTTATTTGTTATGGTGTTTAAGCTTTTTTTTACTCTGTTGAAAGACCCCATATATCATATTGTGGCTGTATGAGGGTTTCCTGAATTGCGGCATAAATCATGCAAATATCAATATGTGGCTTGGCTGCTTGAGAGAATAGGTTGATGCTTATTGTTTTACTTCCGTAAATTGATTAGAAGTTTGATGTGGCTTCATTTTATGCTTGTTGTGTAGTTCCGGTTATGGTTTGTCGTCTTTCATTGTTAGTTTAGTACTATTAGTGAATATTTTTCTGAATTTGGTTGTTATAGGTGTTTGGCTGTGGCTTAATATGGGGCCTTATAAACTGGTAATAACAAATGCTGTTAAGTGAATAATTCTGATGCCTGTTATACGTAACTTTTTGTTATTGATCGTTTCTATTGACAATCTGCTGTTCATGACAACATTTTTCGTATTATCGTTGACTCATGGTGCGTCATCTATGTGTTATGGTACAAAATGGATGCAGGGTCGTATGGTTCCACACTGCGCTACAAGAGTCTGGAGAGGATCAAGGCAATTGGAAAGCACTCTATTCTTGGAGCAGGAGGAGAAATAAGTGACTTTCAAGAAATCATGCGCTATCTTGATGACCTTATGTTAGTGCATCAGACATTTCCCAAGGCATGTCATGACTTTTTGAAACGGTTGTCAGGATTAAATTTTACCCTTTTCATGCAGCCTTAATGACAACATGTGGGACGACAACAATTCTCTGGGTCCCAAAGAGGTGCACAACTATCTTACGAGGGTCATGTATAACAGACGTAACAAATTTGATCCACTGTGGAACTCTCTTGTTCTTGGAGGGATAAAGAACGGCCAGAATTATCTTGGCACTGTAAGTTGTTCTTAATGCTCCTCCTTGTTGAAACTTAATTTAAATGATGTTTTTTAGGTGGCAAGTAATTTGCTCATCATCTTATTGAAACTTTCAGGTTAATATGATAGGTGTCCATTATGAGGACAACCATGTTGCTACTGGTTTCGGAAATCATCTTGCACGACCAATTTTGCGTGCAAAATGGAAGGAGGACTTGAGCTTTGAAGAGGCTGTTAAGTTATTGGAGGAATGCATGCGTGTGCTAATCTACCGCGATCGGTCTGCCATAAACAAGATCCAGGTCTGTTTAAGTTTAACAATAGTTCACAACTTCTAAGCTAGAAGCAACAGCATAATTTAATATTTCAATGGAGATATTGCAGAAAACCTACAATAGGCCATTTTGCAGAAAATCCATACTATAACTACTAATTACCAATAACCTATAGTATAATTGTTATATTAACAAAAAAATCCAAAAGCACATAGTATTTGAAGGCAAAAACGTTAGGTTAATGTATAATAGACACTACATCGTACATTGTTAGGTTTTTTTCCTAACAAAACATTATACTACGAGTTATTTTTTTGTGATTAGTAGTTTTAGTATGAATTTCAGCAAAATGTTTCTGCAATTGTCCCTACTCCCTATTAATTTTCACAATCTGATGTCTATAATATACACTGGCAGATTGCCCAAATCACTGAGAAAGGTGCCAAAATCTACCCTCCTTACGCGCTGAAGACTAACTGGGGACTATCTGCATTCCGGAATCCAACTGCTGGAGTTGAAGGATCATGGTAGTTTGGGTGCAGCTTTTTGCTGCCTTGAACTCACTTTGGTCTTCCAGACTGGTTCCATTTGTAAAACAGAATATGTTGTGCGTTTCCTGTTTTCAATCATGATGAAACTGTTATTCTAAATTTACTACAACCACCTAATGTTGAAACACTTGAACATACAGTCCACACGAGCAAATTCAACCCATTTCAAACACAAAATCATCATTTATGCTGCGGCCACTGAATCCTGTACATACCAACTAACTGTTGGAAACTAGTTACCGAAAAGGCAGAAGTTCCAATCATCTCCTTCTAAATTTTCCTTTTGTCCTGTGCATGCTCACTTAGCTTTCTTGTTTTTCAATAATATATAAGGTAAAATTGTTTGGATTCGGTTCATTTTGAAAATTGGTATTTATGATAAACTTTTGAATTTGAAAAATTATAAAGTTTCAGAAGCTTCGCTTTATAAAAAATTGAAAATTTTAGTTTAATATATTTTTGTTATAATATGACTGAAGATCAAAGTATGAATTAAGATGAAAATAGAGATTAGAAATTGAGGAGAAAGAATGAGAGATTCTCATTCTCGTTCTCATTCTCATTCTCATTCTCATTGTTCTATCTCCATTACCATGTACATAAGTGACATATATAGTACAAACTTGGAAGTCTAAGAGAAAAGAGTACAATTGTAAATTTCGACATTCCTTTTACTTCGATGTCAGATTATCTATGAGAAGTGCTTCATGACATATCAGATATGAGAAATGTAATTTTAGTGTTAACTAATTTTGTAGCCAACAATATTACTCAATGGATGTTCAAGATTTGATGTATCCACTGTCTCATTAAACTTTTTTTTAAATACAATGGATAAAAAATAAAAGAAGAAAAAAAAGAGTACAAGCAAACACTCTCACTCAATTTAGAATTCTTAGAAGACTCCTTTCGATATTTCATGTGATATTTCGGGCATTTAAATCCTCTGGGGATTTTCATGTACATGTATTTATCTAAAAACTCGTGTAGATTTATCATTTTCCCATTCATGAGTTGTATTTTGAGATTGTTCAAAATGACTTACGAGAGTGTTGTGTGTCAGTCAACTACTGCAAAAGGGTGGTAGCTTATCGGTTACACTTTTGGTCTAGTTATCAAGAGCACTCGAGTTCGAATCGTCCTGAACGCATATCCGCTTGAGTTTGCAGTTGTCCAGTCATTGACGATGTAGGAATATTAAAAAAAATGTCTGTTAACTATAGGTGAATGCACTTTCATATAATTCATCCCAAATTTCTATTTAAAATTGTTGGATAATCACTTTGACTTTTGTACTTTATAACTTCACAATATGTTGAACAAACAATCACCCAAAGTCAATTAATTTACATATCGTCGTGTATGGGAGTTTCGTGTTGGAGTTGGACCATACCTTTGTGCACGTGGTTTTGATAGTAGAGGAAGTCGTCGTGGTGGCAGGGCAGCTGCAAATAACCTTATAAACGATCATCTTGTTCATGAACCTCCTCCTTGAGGAGTTGAATCAAACTTCTCATTCACTCCATCTCAAAAAAACTAGTTCTTAGCCCTTATACCTGTCTGTTAGCTCGACTTCCACTGGGAGAGGTCGTACAACTGGTATAATATCCGATTTTTTATCAGTCAACTCAAATGTGAATTCTGATATCTGGGTTCTTGAGAGTGGGGTCACTGTTTGTACTCATCCGGACATTGCGTACATTGTTGGAGTCTTAGGCAGATATTTAAGTAACCCTGGTTTGGATCATTGGAAAGCAGCAA
>JAWWMW010066924.1:0-15134 GCA_035048345.1 Echeveria elegans | reverse complement strand
AAGCTTGTCTCATAGTTTCAAGTCTTATTATACTTTTAAAATAATTTTAAAAATAATGAATGTTTATCTACTGAACTAAACATAAATTAAATTAATATAAAAAAACAGACCCTCCCCTGAACATGCCAATGCCAAGAATCAAATCAAGCTAATAGTAGTACTCAATATTAACATGTGAGAGGTCACTTACCACCTAACCCCCAGCGCCTTTTTGTTATTACCAGTAGTACGCGTAATAAATAAGGAAAAAGCACAAACCAAACCCTTTGTTTTTGAAGTCACCAATGGTTTTGTATACACAAACATAATAATAATTTATTTCTTATAACTAAAAAAATAAAATTACAAATGAAAATAAAACGATCGTCTAGTCATCACGTAATAGAAATTCCTCCGTCAGAGTCTTCTGCGAGACAAAAGATAATTTATGTCTCATAATCGATAGAGCTGCCGGTGGCTCCAAACCTTTGGCCTCCGTCCACCTCGCCGCTAATGTCCTCAACAAATGATCCGCTCGTCCTTTAAAGCCTCGCGACCTCCCCTGATTCCAACACTGACTCTTCTCCAAGAAAGGGAGACACAATAGAAACATCCACACAAAGATGTCGATGCTTTCGAGCACAACAAAGCCTACAAATTTTGGGTACATTCCTCATCATGCATTTCACGTATATACCATACATGTGCATTTGAATATGGAAGTCCACGGCAAATATTGGAAAGAGACTTCTCATACTCATATATTTATACGTCAAATGAATAGGAATATTTGTAACCAATATACTTAACATAAATTTATGATGATACATAAATAAAATGGATTCTGATCTGGTGTTGTGCTGTCATTCGCAGCACCGTAACTTCGCACCCATTTTCGGCATCCTTCGGGTCCGAATTTGATTTTGACGTAAACTAAAGAATTGTATCTCTTTGAATCAGCTTTCAAATGATGTATAGAATGTTTTCAACGGATAAGTAATGCGTTCACAACAAGCCTCCTAAGCAGCAAAAGTCAAATTTGTTTTGTTCAGTGTTGTTTTAAACTGAACCGTAACTTCGCACCCATTTTCGGAACCCTTCGGCTTAGAATTGTAAACTGAGCTACAATTTTCTAATTTACGTCAAAATCAGATTTTGAGTCGAAGGGTGCCGAAAAAAATGAAGATCTGGTTCCAAATAAAACACCGTTGCTATTGGTGCAAATAATTTCAAATCAACGGCTCAAAGATATGTAAATTACGAATTGGTGTCATCATCAAGAACCCAATACTGCAAAATTCAAAAACATTCCACAACGGACAAATACCTTTTTAACAAAAACAGAAAATAAAATAGAATTTTTGTTATTATTATAAAAAAAATCAAATCAAAAATTTAAATCCAGAGAAAACGAGACATCACCAACTAAGCGAAAAAGCAAAGCAGAGAGAGCAGAAGAAGAGAATCCCCCCCATCAATTCAAATCCATACCCATTTCGCCGCACGGCAATACTTCTCATTTATCAAGAACCAATCCTCATGTGCTGCTGAATGCTGAAGTGACTTTGAGCTGTCGCTTTTTGCTTTCTGATGTTGATTTTTGTTAGTTTGGATTGAATCTGGGGAGGGGTTTTGAGTTTGATTGAGTTGGTAGTGTCGGTGATGGAAGAGATCTGGGTTTTCGAGATCTGTTACAGTGCATTTCAACAAGTGCGTTGTGTTGGGGTTTTGACATGAAGAGGAGCTTGGTGGTGTTTCTGGCTTTGGATTGTTTGGAAGAAAAGTTGTTGCTGTTGATTCTGGTAGTGTTGTTTGGGTTTTTGAAGAGCCATGTCTATCAAGCAGGCTTACAAGCTACGTATCCTTTTTTTGTTTTGTTTTGTTAGCCCTAAAATTTGATTTGGTGGTATTGAAGTTTTGTTTTGTTTAGTTGGATTGGTTTTAGTGATGAGTGAACTGCTGTTATTAAGTTTTTTTTTAAACCGTGGAGAATTAGTTTAGCCTTGACTGCTTGTTTTTTAAAGAGGAATTTGTGGCTCATTCGTCTAGCGTCAACTGTTTACAAATTGGAAGGAAATCGTCTAGAGTGCTAGTTACGGGTGGAGAAGATCATAAAGTCAATCTCTGGGCTATTGGCAAGCCTAACTCCATTCTGGTTAGTTTCCATCTTTTGTTGTTGTTCACATAGCTTACTTTTTGTCTTTATGTTTATGCATACATTTGTGCATCTAAAATTACTGCCATGTGAACGTAGCGAGCACGCTATCAAGTGATATGTGTACTCCCTAGCGTGTGTATATCTGCGATATTCTGCTCGTTGATATATGCTTTATCGACTGTGTTAGTTCTCTTGTTTCCATTTGCAAAATGGGGACTTTCCTTAGTGTATTTATGAAGATGTTGCATCTTCTTTCTTTTTCTGACATCATGTGAAGTTGGTAGGTGTCTATGCACATTGGACACATTTATATGTACATGCTTCCTTCAATGTAATAAAAAAGAGTTTGGAATAGAACAATGTGCAATCAAATCTATGTGAACTGTTTGTGACATATGTAATTGTTTAGACAGCACACAATTTATCTATAAAAATAGCATTAAAAGTTTGTGCTATTATCCTAAAAGACTCTCAAATGCACAGGGTTTGACTGGTCATACAAGTGGAATCGATTCTGTTAGTTTTGACTCAACTGAAGTGTTGGTGGCTGCTGGGGCAGCGAGTGGCACAATCAAGCTCTGGGATCTTGAGGAGGCTAAGAGTACGGAAACGGAAAATCCTCACATATATCCATTTAGCTTGATTAGTTACTTATATATATGTATTTCTTTTGTGAAGTTGTCCGCACGCTTACTGGTCATCGATCTAATTGTATATCCGTTGACTTTCATCCCTTTGGAGAATTCTTCGCATCGGGCTCGCTAGATACAAATCTTAAAATATGGGACATTAGAAAAAAAGGATGCATTCATACTTACAAAGGTCATACGCGTGGGGTCAATGCAATCCGTTTCACTCCTGATGGACGCTGGGTTGTATCAGGCGGAGAAGATAACACTGTCAAGGTAGTTCTTGTAATGACTCTGAAATGCACTTCATATGGAATCATAATGCTGTATATGTTATGAAACACCACTTGATCTGGCGTAGCTATGTTCATTAAGATGTTGAGTTGCTGTTTTCAATGGCTAGTAATCGATTCAGAGTATGTCTTGCTTTGTAGCTTCATATTGGTGAAGTATCTATTAACGGTTCACCTAGAGAAGATGATGGTAGGATACACAATTACATGGCAACTCTGTGACTGAACACACTTAATTAATGCATATCTTGTTTGCTCTGTTGCAGTTGGTCGTTGTTTTTCATTCTTCTATCATTCTCATCATTTATTGGTCAACTTACAGTTGTGGGATTTGACTGCTGGAAAGCTGCTGCATGAATTCAAGTCTCACGAGGGACAAATCCAATGCATAGACTTCCATCCACATGAGTTTTTGCTCGCGACAGGTCTGGTTGCTTTTTGTCAAATCCAATTATGGAACTATGTATGACTTGGCAGGCAGTGATCACATAGTATTTATTGATTTCTTCTTTTTGCTAGTATACGAGTATATGACTTGTTTGAAGAATTTTAAATCTTGTATATTAATTTGGGATGGATAAACTTCATTTAATGTCACTATTAGTTGAGAATCAAGGAAATGGTTTTTGTGTTTATATGCTATAATGTCATATCAGCGTCAATACATTGTTGTCGGTGGGGCAAAGCGTCGACGTGGCATCTTTGTGGTGGTTGGTCGAGGGACGCAGTGATGGTAGAAAGTAGAAACAGATTGACATCAAAATTTTCTGACAGAAACATAATAGAATCTAGGTAAGTAGTCAAGATGGCATCAAAGTTTTGTAAAGGTTGCTAAGGCTGTCATAGACTGAAATATAACAGAAAATAATTTGTGCTAAAACAGGAAAAAAAGAGTTAGCTGTTGTGGAAAATTTGTAAATTGTTTAAGGTGTGTTCTTTTAGCGTGTCTTCGTAGTGCATATTAATATTAAGTTAATCTAAATTAAGCTTTTGGTCTCATATATTCAGCTGAATTACGTTTAACTGTTATATGCCGCGAATAGAACACACCTTGTATTACACATCCTTCTGTTTCCTAGAAAACATTCAACTTTCTTGGCATATTAATTTTTGTTGTTTAAAAAATATTTGAAAAAATGCTCGACGGCATGCTTCGTCGAAAAATATGATGTTAGGATTATTTGTCACTGAGTTAATGAAGTGTTAACCGTCAATATCATAATGAAGTGTTAGCAGTCAATATCAAATGTTTCGAGGTTCATAAATATTTAAATTAGATTTGCGAATCTTCTGTAACTTTCTATCGCATTATAGAAATAATTTAAGAACTACATTAAGAGTTGCTTTGATATCTTGAGGCATCATAACATAAAATAATGTTTTGAATTTGGCAAAGCGAAAAATGAATGTTGGACTGAACACTATTCACCTATCTTTTTAAATAATGCAGGTTCGTCTGATCGAACTGTGAAGTTTTGGGATCTTGAAACCTTTGAGTTGATTGGTTCAGCTGGACCTGAGGTATTATATATATTCAATTGGTTTTCTGATGCCAATCGTTGCTAAAATTAACAATTACTATGCTTGTTTAGTCATCTGGTGTCCGCTGCATGACCTTTAACCCTGATGGTAGGACCTTGCTGTGTGGACTGCATGAAAGTTTGAAGGTTGGTTGCCTTATTTCTATAATCTATTATGTGATTCAGTTTTAAGACTATCACATGATTGTCTTGTTTAATCTGAGGGAAATAATTTTTGATAAGCAATTAGTTAGTGAGATGTTTAGTCTTTGATATAACCATTGCAGGTTTTCTCTTGGGAGCCAATAAGGTGTCATGACTCGGTGGATGTGGGTTGGTCTAGATTGTCAGACCTTAATATTCACGAAGGAAAGCTTCTTGGTTGCTCATACAATCAAAGCTGCGTCGGTGTGTGGGTGGTTGACCTATCGGTACTATTCTTCTCCTTGAATTTCTCTCTGACAAAAGTCTAGAATATCTTAATAATGACATTATTAATATGGCTGGAATATCTGATATTTTTATATGTGCAGCGTATCGAGCCATATGCTGTTGCCAAGCCTAATACAGTCAGCGGCCGTCAAGAAGCAAATTCAAGTACGATTTCAAATCCATCTGTCCTAACTGAAAACAGCACTAAGCCTAGCTCGGGAAGGCTCTCTGGTGCAAAAGAATCTAACACATTAGCAAAGCAAACTAAATCCTTAGCGCGGTTATCAGTCTCCCAGAACTCAGATCCTACCATAAAGGAGCCTAAACAAATGGCCTGTATGTACTCATTCGCTCACTTTTTCCTTCGTTCTGTTGCATCTTTCATTCGATCAATATAGCTTAATACTATAGTATCCTTACGAACGCCCAGATATTCTCTTATTACTGGTTACGTCATGCTCAACACTGCTTAGGTCAATCTTCCCCTTTTTTATTTAAACATTTTTGATTATATCTGAACCTATTTACCTATTTTTGCTCTGGAAGTAGCTGCAGGAAGCTTATCCAGTACTCCTCAACAACCCGCTGCAACCACAAGCTCGAAGATCAATGCAGCTGCTTCAGTTACTGTTTCTGGTCCTACAGCTCCAAAAAGGAACTCCGTGAAGCCATCTCTTGCAAGTTCTATTTTGCTAAACAAGTCTGATGTTCTACCTGTGATAGTTCCTAGAAATAAAATGAGATCTGAACAAGCGGATGCCAGAAAAGAATCTGCTAGTGCTGTTTCATTTAACAAGTCAGATGTAGCACCTGTGGTAGTTCCTAGAAATAGCTTAAGATCCGAACAGGAGTCGGAGACCATAAAAGAATCTGCTAATGGTATCTTATTTAACAAATCAGATGTATTTTCTGTGATAATTCCCGGAAGTAATTTGAAGTCTGAGCAGGCTTTCGAGGACAGAAAAGAAATTGCTTTGGAGAAAAATGTGCCATGTCAACCCAGAACGACAGACTTCCCTAGGCATCAAATTGATAGATATGAGAAAGTCCCTACCCTTTCACAGGCTGAGAATGACTGTAACAAGGCATCTAAAATTTGTACAGTGGCAGAAAAAAATATGTTCGCTACATTTAAGAGTTCAGCGACTTTTTTCTCTGAAAGAAACTCGAAAGATGACAGATTCAATGGGTCTAAGCAGGATCCTCCATCAATATCAGAGCCATCAGCTCAGTTTGAAAATTGTACGTCCCAGTTTCAACATTTGTTTAAGTTTGTATTTTTCCGTCATTAGGATTTCTTATCAAGAACACTTGTATGTTTTGATAAAATCTATAGGTTACTGTTGTAGGGTACTTATTGTTTGATAGTTTGATATGATTCTTTAATGATTTAGTATATTTTGAAACATCATTTTTGTCAATGTGATATTACTGAATTACAAAGTCTCAATGTGATTTATTTCCCATTTTTGTTTAGATGATTCTCGGATGCAAAAAGGTGATGGGATTTCTGCTGAGCTTCCAAGACGAGGTTTGTTTAATAATTGCGTACTTGATGCTTGTTACTGGTTTGTGGATTACTCTGTTAGATAGCTCATTTAAATGTACTGTACCAAGTTTGACCTTAACAATATGTTGTTGTATAGGGCGGATGCGACCACTTGCCCCGAATTGGGAAAGACGTGAACGTGACACATCTCCCTCTTTAGAAGGACCGACCACAAGTAATTCGTTGGGACATGTATCGAAGTTGATCGTGCTCCCCAAACGCATGGTATGAGTAATGGTTTCTTTAAATACATTCCTTCAGAAGCTTTAGTAGGTTATAGGAGATGCTATTTTCAGTGTCATCTTCTTTGTTAGTAGAATGATTTGTAAACATTTTTTTCTTCATGGCGTAAAATCGAAGTAGAACTTTAGCATACCTGCATACTCTTGAATCATGTATCAAGCGGAATCTATTGTTATGACACCAACTGTACTTTCTAATCCTTTATGAGCTTCATTTGCTCATACTTATTGTTTCTCTTGTCTTAAACTTTGTAGTTTACACAGAGACCACGTGCGAAAGTTCCTGAAAAGGGGATAGTCGCTGCAACTGATGAAGATCTCATTGCTTATGCAATTGAAAAACATGATCACTTCTCTACAATGATGCAATCCCGCTTATCCAAGTTACAGGTAAATCTTTAACTTTCAAGAAACAAATTTTTGGATTTATGTACTTCTCTGTTAGTGTGCATTGACATAATCAGTGACGTTTTGTCTGAATACATAGGTCGTTCGAAGACACTGGCAAATGAATGATTTAAAGGGAGCCATCAGTGCTATGGATAAAATGTCAGATCATGCTGTAAGATCCCATACGACAAGCATTTGATTGCATTGCCTATTATATATCATGAAGCAATATTTGACTAATTTGTCTGCTATATTTTTAGGTTATTGCTGATGTAATCATCATACTTATTGAAAAGTTTGATAATGTGACATTGGACATTTGCACTTTGCTCTTACCGCTTCTAACCAACTTAATTGAAAGCAACTTGGATAGGTATTTTTCTCGAATCTTATATTTTTAATCTTGAACTGCTTGTCGTATGGGTTCATAAAATGCAGAAGAGTCATTTTGCTTTTGAGAGCTTCTATGAATTTTTTAAATGGCGTCGGGCTACCATCTATTCATTAGGCACTTCTGAGCCTTGAGGCAATTGTTTAAATTTCTTTATAAGATGGTTGTTTGAGCTTCTGAATCCAAATTTGGTCGAAGAACTGAAGTCTGACACAACTTATCCTCAGGCATCTAGGTCTATCTGCTGAAATGCTTCTCAAACTTGTCAGAGTATTTGGCTCGCTAATATATTCAGCAGTTTCAGCTTCATCGCCTGTTGGTGTTGACATTGAGGCTGAGCAAAGGTGTATTGAGTTTTATAGCATTATAGTATATCCATTTCATTATGACAGTATGGCTGCAATTAAGTGCTATTACGAGTATTATTAAAATTTTGTTTTCTAACTTTTGCACTGCTAGGTTGGAGCGCTGCAACCTCTGCTTCGTTGAACTTGAAAAAGTTAAGCGGCACCTTCCTAGTTTTATCAGGTATTCTTCTGCGCAATCACGTGACCCTTTTAGCTTATATTTTTCATTTAACTTCGCTAGTCTGCTTTTGTTGTAAGTTGGAGATTTATTGTTTTTCTCGTGAATGTTTGTCCGTTTAGGAGAGGAGGACTAGTTGCAAAGTTATCCCAAGAGCTCAATCTTGCACTGGGAGAATGTCAGTCAAAGTAAATAAACAATGCAATTGTTCTGACGTATCGTAGTAGAATATTAGATCGAGTTTGAGGTGCAACTTGGTTGCAGCATTTGATTGTTTAGCTTCCTGCTTGGGTGAGGTCGTGGTTATTACGCATGTACGTGGACCAAGTGGAGCAGTTGACGACTAATTTCAGTGCACCCAGTGAACTCTGAATGCTATGTCTTTCCAAGTGCCTAACTAACTTGCAGTTTAGTGATCATTGAGTTTGTAACCGTTGTTGATGAATCCATTGAAATTGATTTGGTTGTTTCTTTGTGAATCTCGAGAAGATTATCTTTGTTGTATGTGTTAAGAGAAAAGTGATGTATTACCCTATAATGGACGGAAAATAGTGAGTTATCCACTTGTCCTTAGGGCTTGAATCTTGACAACCAATTTCTTGTGAGCTGGGGTTTAGTTTAATCTGGCGCAAGCTTTATCTAAATATATGACTCCAATAGCATCATAAGAGCCCACTGCTTTACGTAGTTTATTTGAAGACAAATATTTAGATAACAAGACATGGATCTGGTGTTGTAAACATTGTACTTTGTGCGACAAAATGACTTCAGGTGCCAATAAAAGACTTTTAGCTGCACTAGATCTTATTTCTACATAACGTGGGGTTGATGGTGACTTTTTTTTTGTGACGGCTGCTCCGGATCTAAACATTGAGTTCGTATAAATGACAGGACCAAGTTTGTGTTGGCTTTGTTGCATGCAAAATTTTTTAGTACTAATAATTGGTACATGCGCATTCTTTCATATATATATATATATATACCGTCACAAAAGTCATATCAACAGGTATTTGACTAGAAATTTGGCAAAAACGAAAAAAACTTGCATGTTATGGTACAAATTATAAACACATGTATTAGGCTTCCGTCGACTTGGCCTCGAGATACTGGCTTTAGTTCCCCAACGGCCAACTCGAACCATATTACATGTGACACTGGTGTCAGTTTCTTTCTTGAATTATATTCTTTTCAAATGATTTTTTTAGTTCACACTTGAGACTGCTTAGCTTGTATGAAACCACTACATGAATGAGCTTCACCAAGGACAACATCTCTTACATGCTTTTTAAAAAATATCTCCAACGCTATATTAGTAACGGAACATGCTACGTACATACAGACACTCATATATAGACCAATAAAAGCTTCAGTTGTAGATGCGTACTTATGAACCAAAGATGTTGCAATTTGAACAATCCTATCATCATTTTTCAAGAGAACAAGCTGAGAGTGTTGATGGGCTTCATATTACGATTTGGAGATGCCTTGAAGTCATGCTGATCGTCGGTTGAATGGAGATTGTGAACATATTTGCAGTTAGGGCAAGATGGGGAAGATTTAGAGAGAATGACCAAAAGATGGCAATTGGAGCAAGCCAAGGCAACCATGTTATTACTACCAACAACGTCACAACTAGTAGTAGTAGTTGTTGTAGTGGTTGTTGGGATAGCAGCAGGCCTTGAGTCACTAACGGCTTTGATTGGATGACAATGATGGCCAGTGTAAGTTGGCTTATTCTGATCATTTAGTAGTGAAGTCTTTTGTGAGATTTTGAAAGATGAGTCGGAAGAATGAGTGCAAGATGATGTTGGCGATGAGATGTTCAGTTCCAGCTCAAGAAGTGGCTTCTCACTGTCCCAGACCTTTTCGGCAGTCTTTCTGTTCAAAAAATAGATCTTACCAGACTGCAAAAGTGGAAATATTAATACAGTTAGTTTCAGATGTAACACAAAAAAAGTCATGAAAGGTCATATCTCTTAGGAAAACTTGGGATGAATAGTTACACGATCAGAGATGTGCACTTACTTTAAGATCAAGGCACTGCTCCCAGTCAAGTGGCAGGCGGTCTCTCTTAACCTGACCATAGCGGAGCAAGAAATGATCATCAAGGCTTCGCCTAGCAAGAATAGGCTTGTTGTTTGTTTGTACTATATGATCGTTAAATGACTTCCTCTTTTTCAAAGACCTTGCTATCTGATCAGTGGACTTATCACTTGTTAAGCAACTGGACGCAGTAGTACTCTTCTGATCAATGGAGATACTTGGACCCAAGGAAAGCTCAGGTACAACAATCACTTGATCCATCTTGCTTTTGATCACATCAATACTTGGATAGTTATTGTTGTTGTACATGATAAATGTATCAATATTTTCTAAGGTGGTATTAAGTTGAAGAGACGAGCAGAGTGAGTTGTGTTTATAGCTAGAGGCTGGGTGGGAAGCGGAAGAAGCCACACAAGAGAAGAGAGTAGATCAGGGAGACATAAAGTTGGATGGAAGTTACAGTTTAGTGCCAAGCCACTGGTGGGATTTTAAAGGGAAGTCATGCAAGAGAAGGTGTGTGCAATTAAGAGAGTAGAGAGTAGAGAGAGAGAGGTATGCTTTTAATAAAAATTTGTTGGGATCATTTAAAATCCTCACCTTATTAAAATCTTCTCAGGACAGGCAGGCCCGAAGATGCATTTAAGTTTTATTAAGTAGGTTTCAATTAAATGCAATTTTCTCTTAGTACATTTCCTTCTTCTTCATCTCTTGATCGATCTAGTGGTAGTGTATATCTGCCTCTCTCTTTCAGCATTTAAAACACTAGTAAACTCTGTTCAACGTAACCCTATTTATTCCTCTCGATCACCCTCACCCATCACAGTATGTCACCTTACTATTTTTGAGAGTTTTTGTCATTATAATTCAACGGATTTGCATCTCTATTTATCCCATTCTCTCTTATCTTCCTATTAA
The DNA here is from genome assembly GCA_035048345.1 of Echeveria elegans. Lineage (NCBI taxonomy): Eukaryota > Viridiplantae > Streptophyta > Magnoliopsida > Saxifragales > Crassulaceae > Echeveria > Echeveria elegans. Next base: position 4,068 of record JAWWMW010066924.1, on the reverse strand, counting down.
TGAGAGTCAGTGTTGGATGTTACATTTTTGTCAACTTTAATTTCAAGCCGTCTCTATTCTTCAACCGATAACACCAACGAACTGAACAAATGAATGTTTTGTTAATCGTTAGTTAGCATTTCAACTTGGGGATATACAACATTTATCCATCCTAATTAATTTCTTCTTGCTCCACAAGTGTTTTCCATTAATTAAAATGTATACCTCTGGTCTCTGTGGAGGACTGAGATCTAATTTTGCGCATTTTGACACAACTAGAACGAATGAAGATTGTCTTTGTGAAAAGTATCCATAAAACGATATTACATTGAATACAACATTACCAATTATTTTGTGATGTGGGTTTGCATTTAAATGTTAGGGTGAAGTTTGCTGGACAGATAGATACGTTGGTTATTTAGATTTAAACGTATTATAGTAGCTAGCTAGCTAGAGCTAACACATCAAAAATTGTATACTACATATGATCGAAGATACCATCTATATACTACACCGCAATATTAGGCTTTGAAAATTGTGTATTTGGATTCAAACCCTACTGCGTGCGCCAGATTAAGCAACAAGAAGTAGAAATTTGCAATTATTTTACCATTTCATGTACCAAATTTAGGCAGTAATGGAGGATGTCATTCATTGTTGTCATCCATACAGATGAGTGCAGAAGAAAGATCAGAAGGGAGTGACTATATTAAATATGTTCATTAAATGTGGGTCATAATCAATCTAGCTTATAGTCACAGGTATCTGTAGAAGAATATAAAATATTCATGGAGGAGTTTTGGATGAAGCTGCATATGAAATTTTATATTCTCCTTAGTTTTAATGGAGAGGGATAGTAGACTTAACTCGAACAGTCGGTCATACATTTTAAATAGAATGGTCCTCATTCGAATTCTTCGTCATACAATTAAGAAGACAATACTTCCAGCCTATGTATTATCTATTCTATGTAGCATAATTTGTGATCGGTTTTCACTTGGGCATACATGAGCTTTTACTTCTCATTAGTCTTTCCTTTATTCGTCGTCCATGGACTGTTTTGTTATCATCATTGGAAAAAAAACCAATCCCTTATCGGTGTTGAAAAGGGATTCCATGCCTTCGTGTAACACATCATGCATGATCAGCATTATTAATGGAGTTTGGGAATTTAACCTTGTTGAAACCTCATGATCACTTTCATAGCCTTACAATGATAGCTCGTGCATATATAGTACACAATGGTATGGCCTCATGCATATATTGATCCAATTTAGATAACAAAGAATAGGTATATAGAGTATGTGTAGTGAGAATCCAGTAGAGAGAGAAGAGAGGATATAGAGTACTGTAGTAAATAATATTGATATTTTGGTTGTTGAAAGCATTACATTCTGGCTTGAATGAATAGGTTGGAGCTAGCAGGCAATCACAGATTCACAATCACACAAAAACACACTCCGGTTATTTGATTTCATGGCTTAAATGGAACCTTCATACCTAACCTCTTCCCCCCTTTCAAGTAATTTAATTCATAATAATTAATATCACACCACTACATACAAAAATTCATTTATACAACCGCATAACCATGTTGTATGAACGTGTGCATGAGTTTCGGTTTTACATATTTTTTTAGTTTAAGAATAACCAAAATGAATAAATTCATCAGTCAGGTACATTGATAAAATATTTGTTTGCAAAATTAAATTTCTGATTAGATATCATTCACTAATCATGACGATAAAATCAATAAATCATACTATATGTATAAAGAAGAAATTAAGAATGAACAAACCGTAGCCGGATCTTGAGACGCCTCCATCTTCTCTAGTTTTGTCGTTGCTTCCTCTCCAATTAGGTCGAAAAACTTATCTTCAAAAACCAGCATCTTCTTTCCATCGAGAAAAAAAACCCAGCATCTTCTCCTCTTCTTTTTCTCATTTATTATATTTTTCGGCTTTCATGCTAGGCCGTATCAAATTGTTTATCAATAATTTGTACGATACGGGCGAGATGATATGGACTGCTTGAAATTCAGACTCTTCACTGTCCCCATGTCAGTTTGATACGACGTTTTATCAGACAAAGCAAGCACTTTTTTGTTCTGCCAATTTTTCTGTGTTATTTTCGCTCATTTAATCTGTGAAACTGAATTTTGTGTAAACTGAAGAATTGTCGAAGTTTTAATTATCTTTCCAACTAACTATTAATCATCTCAATCGGACACACGGGCTGTATTTGGCTGCTTTTCAAAGGATAATAGGTCAAGCTGTCCAAATGTCACGTTGTTTTGCTTTATTATCGACAATAGCTCGTTTAACTATCAGCAAACACCAAAATTCCTATTTGACGATGAATAACCTGAAACGATGAATAGAGAAGTGAAATTTCAACAAAAATCTGGATTAATTAATAAGTAATGAGAATATGTCAAGAATCCGACTTATCAACCTAATGGTCATCCATAGTATAGCATTCTCAACCTCTTCATTTACTTCACCAAAGTAACACGCAACATTTCATATTATTCACTGTTATCCCTGTTGAATTAGTAAAATTCTTGAACTAATGCATCATTAGTTTCACTAACTTCTTGTCACTTCTATCAAACGGAAGCAGGTCATCTGCACACACAAGTTGGTGATGTTTAGTTTCTCACATTTTGGGTGATAAGTGAAGTCAGGTAATTGCTCTAGATTTTTCAAGTATCTATTTAAGTATTCCATGAACAAGACAAACACAAGGGGTGACATCAGATCACCTTGCCGCATTCCTCTGCTTGCTTCAAGTATCTTCGTTGTCTCCCACGTATATTGTATGTATAAGACACATTGGGAACCCCAACCCAATCACAGTCCATTCAAAAAACACGACAGGAAATCCCAACTCCTTAAGTATTCCCTCCAGCACCTCACAGTCTATGATATCTTAAGCTTTTTGAATATCTTATTCGCACATCTTGGTGATATATGTCTTCTGTTGTATCCCCACTCTAGCAATGATTATTCTTGATAATAGCTTGTAAATAATCGTTCAATAGCTAGGAAATGGACTTCATGTCCTTAATCTGCTTAGCATCAGACTTTTTAGGAATAAATCATAAATGTCACCAGTGTGGATTTTACTGCTCTGTATAGTCTATTGTTATTGAAGAAATCATGCACTGCATTAATTACCCATTTTCCAACAAAGTTTTGAAGAACTTAGCATTGTATCCGTCTACTCTCGGAGCTTTGTTATCTCCCATTTGTTTAAGGGCTTGGACAATTTCTTTCTGGTGAAACTTGCTTCCTTTTTACAAGAAACACGATATCTAATCCTTCTTCTCTCAACATTTTACGTACTAAAGGCTTTATAAAGTTTTAATTAGTCTCTTTCTCAGTATCCTCAAACACTACACCAAACTGCGGCATTAGCGAGCACGATTACCGACCATATGGTCGCCCATTATTAAACGGACGCTATGTTTGGTGCGAAAATTTCTCGGGTTTTTTTACCGTCCAGTTTGCGACCACGTGGTCGCAAATTGTGGCGCTAAAATTTGGCGCCGTTTATTTGCGACCACGTGGACGCAGATGTTGGCATGAAAAATTTCGCGCGGTCAGTTTGCGACCATGTGGTCGGTATTTAATTTATTTTACCATTTTGTACTAATGTATATTAATTTTCATAAATATATAATAATTTGATATTGAGATTTGCGACCACTTGGTCGTTAATGACGAATTAAAAAGTGACAGAATCGAAATTTGGGTGAGTAATGAATTACTATTGAGCTTTTTGCGACCATGTGGTCACTAACTACGAATAAAAAAATGACAGACACGAAATTTGGCTGAGAAATGAATTGCTGTTGAACATTTGCCCACGTGGTCGCTAGAGACGAATAAAAATTTTCCAGAATCGAAATTTTGGCTACGTAATAATTTTCTATTAAGCATTTGCGACCACGTGGTCGCTAAGTTGCATAATTTCGAAAAAAAAGTTTATTGATCACCATGGTTTATAACTTTCTCACACATACTTTCATCATAGATGGTAACAGTAAATTCTAAATTACCATGATATTTGAAAAATAAAAAATTA
>JAWWMW010066906.1:0-15138 GCA_035048345.1 Echeveria elegans | reverse complement strand
TCAGAACTGGGTTTATTATAAACTCAAGGTTGAAGAGTGATTGTAAAGGTTGCTAGGGTTTAGCATAAAAGGTCCTTTTACAAGTTCACTAGAACAACAATAGTTTATTAATCTGAGCGAGATCTCCACACGTAGGCAGAAAGGCCGAAGTGGGTTAACAAATATCGTGCTTACATAAAACGTAGTTTTACATTCCGTAAGCACGACCTATAGCTAGACCTGTAAGTGTACCTAGATTAAACTTCTATCACATCGATAGAATATCAATTGGTATCAGAGCCGCAAATCGACGAAACAGAGTTCGATCAAGCACTTAAGATGTCTATGCAAGGAGGAAGCATCTCAAGACCATCGCTCCTAGACTCAAACACCAATTTCGGATATTAGAAGTCACAGATGGAGGCTTTCATAAGATCAATTGGAGAGGACGCGTACGAGGCCGTTGAACTCGGATGGGAACCTCCAGTTGCAGCAAATGCTGAAGGTAAGATGGAGCCCAAGAAGAAATCGTCGCGGACGAAAAAGAAAAGGAACGTGCATCCTACAATTCACGAGCGTTGAATAGTCTATTTGCTGCCATGAATGAGAAGCACTTCAAACTCATCACCAACTGCAGATCTGCCAAGAAGGCGTGGGAAATCCTATGTGCCCACTTTGAAGGAACCTCCAAGGTCAAGGAGAACCGACTGCAGTTGATCACGGAAAAGTTTGAACAATTAAATATGGGAGATAAAGAAACTATAGTTGACTTTACACCTAGACTCATGGACGTCTCCAATGAAGCCGCAGCTCTAGGCCAGACAATGAGCAATGAAGTCCTCGTGAGGAAAACCTTAAGATCATTACCTCCGAGCTTCAACATGAAGATCTTCTCAATCATGGATTCACACGACATATCCAAACTAAGCCTAGACGAATTAATGGGAGAGCTACGCATGTTTTAAAGTCTAATCAATAAGCAAGAAGGTGAGAAGAAAACCAATTACAACATTGAACTGAAAGCCGAAGTCTCTACTACAGTTTCACATGTAGCTCGACTTGGAGATGAGAGTTCGGATGATATCGCCCTTTTGGTCAAGAAGATGGAACGATTTTTTAAACGACAAAACAGAGACCGAGGGACACAAAAGAAGGATATCTATGATCCAAAGAGCCCAAGCAACCGACGACCTCAAAGCAATGAACGAACGGAAGATCCTCTCGAAAAGAATTATTCTGAGGACTACCTTGATAAAATCCAGTGCTTTGAGTGTAATGGATATGGGCACCTAAAAAAAAGGAATGCCCAGCTGCTCTAAGAAGAAAGAAGAATGTTATGATCTCCAAGTCCACAAAATCAGATTCAGAACAATCAGATGGAGAAGAAAATGGATTAATGGCCTTAACGTCAAATACTATTGAAAGTTATACGATTCAGAACAATGAGGCCAATGAAGACGATTCTGAAGATGAAGCTATAACTGAGAAATATGCTGACTTATTCAAGCAATGGACTAAGACACTAAAGATTAACAACTCCCTATTCAAAGAAGTCTCCATCCTGAAGATATAAAAGCAAGCTCAAGATGAAAAAATTGCCAAACTGGAAGAAAAGTTAACTAAGCTCAAGGATGAATTAAAGGAAGAAGTCAGTGCTCACAAAATGACAAAATAAGAGCAGGCCAAAGAAAAGAAGCTCATCAATATGATGAACACTGGATCCAGAGACCTAAAGAAAGTAATAGCTGCTCAAAGGTCAAACAATCGAGGACATCCTGGACTAGGATCAGAATGCCAAGAACTAGGAGAGAAAACCATATTCGTCCCGGCCGCTTTTACAAGTCAAACCCCTAAAACTTCAGAGAAAACTACAGCAGTTCCTACAAAACACGCATATATAAGAAGTATAAAGAAGCCAACTTGCGAATTGTGTCACAAGTCAGGACATACACAGACTAAGTGTGCTGCTTTCTTAAAAATATACCGAAGGAAACCAAAGGCTCATGAAAAAGATTCTCAACCTTAAAAGCGACCTGCATCAATATCAACAGTTCAACCTAAACGTCAACCCAATAGAAGACTCAAAGTCGTGGAGACTAACACATATCAGAAGGTATACTCAAGTTATAAAGGTCAATATTCTGAAAGAATGGAATATCTCAGAAACGATCGTAACAAGGAGAAGGAGAAAGTTGACAAGTCAGAATTTAAAGAGCTGTTACAATACTTGTTCTCCAAAATATCAGAGGAAGATATTCTAGAAACACTAAGACTCACATTGGGTCTTTTGTGTAAATAACTGAGCATCTATAGCTCGACCTACAACTCCAGCTGCAAGAAGATTTGAAGATCAGCAGAGGAGTCTGTAGGCTACTAAGGAACCGCCGCGTGTCCAGTTCCAGCGTCACCTATAGATCGACCTGCAGTTCGACCGTTGAAGTAAAATCATGCCTAAATTATCGAAATTACCAAAAATTACTCAAGTTACCTATTTTGAGACTCAACGGTAAAAATTGGAGCGTGTATAAATTGGAGATACTCTTGACCAAGATCACTGCCTTATTTTCAAAACTCTCAAAGCTCTCGAAACTCACTTGCAAAGAAATTCATGAGCAATCTTCAAGCTTTAACACTCTTCTCGCCAATCCCTCAAGAATCATCCTTTAAATGGCCGGAGGAAGGAAATCCCGAAGAATTGCTACCGCCGCATAACAAATTGCTAAGAGAAGTGAAGAACCCACCCATGCTCCTCTGATTGCTCCTCAAGAACAACCTGTAGTCGACTTGCAATCACTATTACCGAAGACCTCGGGAATCAAAAGAAGGGTTATCGTCGCTACAGAAGAATAATCAAAAGAGGTAACTTCATCATCAGTTCCAACACCTCTATTATCTGTCACTGAAACAGGTGGATCATCAATTCAGGGGGAGTCTGAGAAAAAGAAAGAAATGTCGACTGCCGAATCTCCTCAACCATCAAAAGAACCTGTCTCCACTCCATCCTCATCATCATCTGAGGCAGAAGTTAAATCCGGAGACACGAAAGTATTAAAGGAAGAGGAAGTCAATCCAACCGATGAAGCTACAACATCAGCTATAATCCCAGCATCATCTCCAGCGGTAATTCCAGATCAACCGTAGAGCAGCATCAAACCTACATCAGCAAGCTCAGGAGATGAAGAGTTGTCATCTTGGGAAAAGGAGTCTAACCCTGAATCTAATCAAGAAAAGGATCAATATACAGTCGTCATACGAAATCCGACCAAGGCAACTGAAGCTGAATAAGAAGAAAGCTCTGAAGACAAGTCATCAAATCAAGCACGAGCACCATCTACAGGTCAACCTGGAATCCCAGTTATAGGGGGAGCTACAACTGCACAGTCTGAACCAGAAACAACCCAGACTAAATCTACGGAAGTGATGATTGATCCAGAGGACATCATCCCATTATCTGAGATAGTGCGAAAAGAAGCCATCATGGAGTTATCATCAGAAGAATCTCCAGAAGAATCCCCATTGATCCGACGAAGTAAAAGAAAGACGGAAGAGCCACAAGTCGGAGCAGCTAACAGAACTCGACTCGCACGGAGTCTGGAAAGTGAACTCCGCAGTGAGAAAACCAAGATGGTTGGCCCCACCTCTACAAAGAAGAAAGCTTCTCGACAGCGCTTTGATGAATCACCTTCCAAAGCTCTAGCTCAAGCTATAGCTTTATCTAAAGGCAAACAAGTTCTGGTTGAAGGAGTCGAGTACGACAACATTTGGTTCACCAATGAGGAGTGTATCAAGAAATATAAGCAGAGGAAAGAATAGATAGTCATCCCAGAACGAGTACTAAAAATTAAGACATGGCCAGTATTCGAAGTCCTAAACCTGCTAGAGGAAGTCAATCTGATATCAACCCTCACTTTTGTTCGACCTGCAGCTCATCAGATTGTCATAGAAGTCGCATGGAATCTAATTCATGCATTCGGAGATCCATCATCAGAGTACTATGGAATCGTCTATATCAGAGGTGCTAAGATATTCATCTCAGCAGAAGAAATCAACCAACACTTCGGCGTAACAAATGTCCCTGTTGAAGAAGACCTACTAGAACTATATCATATTGCACATGTGCTGACCAGAGGAAAAGTCCAGAGTTCGGAGGAAAGAACATCTCTCAAGGCAAGTATAACAACTTCCCTACATGCAGTACTATTCATGATCTGCACCTCCAATTGGATTCCAGTTCATCTAAAGCAGCTAATCACGCCAGCCATGGGCCGGTTAATCAATGTCATAAGTCAGAAGCTCTCCGTCAATATTAGTGAGGTAATCTTCAACAATCTGGTCAGTTTAATTGATTCAAAGAAAGTCAAGCAGTCAATAGGGAACCCCTCCCTCATCTACGACATGGTAATGACTCAAGCTCCCCACATAAAGCTGTTAATCCACAGACTTTCTGGAGAATTGAAGAGATTCAGTATTGATCACAAGCTCTTTGGGGGAGAACATCTACTGGACATTGAACGTCCATCTGCATTCAAAGCTAAAGTCTAACCTGAAGGATCACCTACAACACAGCTCACTCCACTGTCATTCCAAAGCATACCCGGAGTGCCCCCATCCTCAGCATATGGAAAGCTATCCAAGACCCTTAAAGCCAGAGTCATCGACCACTTTGAAGCCCACCTTGGATATCTCACAGAAGAAATAAAGAAGATAATTGATTTGCTCAACGAACTCCGATACTCGGAAGAATCGGATGAGAATGAAGAATCGGACTAGAGACCATCCTACATAAGTTGTACAATCAAAATCCAAACTTTTGTTTCCTTAATACGAAACCCTAAACCCTAACCTATCGCTATACATCCACCGCAAGCTTCGTTAATACGAAAATTATTCTAATATCATCAGTAATATCTATCAAGTTTCACCGCCAAGCTACGTTGAACAGATAATTAAAGCATGCATCGAAGCGCAAGAATAGGAATAATTTAACAAACATATAAATTAAGTGGAAGTCTCATACTATAATGGTGCAATCACAAATCCCCAAACTAATAACAAGTTTAGCTACTAACAGACATTGAAATTCAATAACAAAATTGAGTTGATGAAATTAATAGAGTAACAGAACCGTTCTGAATTAACCAAGCTAGAAGAATCTTCCTGGCCGTCGCTGTCGCTCTGACTCTCCTGCTTCTGAATGCCAAGTTGCGGAATAATGAGTTCTCCTTTTTTTTTTGGGTTTGACTTGTATGTCTATTTATATTGACAAAATCTCTAATTTTAGAAACAAGCAACTCCTTAAAAAATAAGAAAATTCGACGCTGATGTCATGCTGACGTCACCCGATAAGGCACGCGGACCTTCAAAGAATTATGCTACGCGGACTCCATGAGAATTATAGGAAATTACAGGCATCTCCGCGTAGTGAAATGGAAACGATGTTGTGTATTCCACTGTTTGTAGCTCCTCGACCAGCTTCTGCTTCTCTGCTCGTTCGGCCTTCTAATCAGCTCGAACAACTCCATAAAAGCTCCATTAATAGTGTTTTGCTCCAATGTAGTCTCAATACACCTGCAACACAAAACCATACCATAACAGTTTGTCGTGAAAATGTAAATAAATAATGGGAATAAACGACTCGATGAATCGTATGAATACGCTCCATTATGTACCAATGGGATGCGGCAGAACAGGCTTTATAAACAATATTTGTTCACAAAAGCTCTCACCTTTCTCTATGCAGCGTCCATTTTGTCAAATCCTAAACGAAAATATCTGCAAATTAAAGGTGACCTGCAACAAAATTCAATCTGCTCAGATGAAGAAAATCTATACACACAATAACACAACACATCAATTCATAATACCAAATCCACCAACTTAGTTATCAACATATCCAAATCTTACCCCCCAAAAAAAATAATACATTTGTATAGACTCTAGAGTCGGTGCGATGGGACTGCGCGAGATATAATCTGAGGTCGGCAAGGAAGATTCGCAAATTCACTATTTCAGGTGAACAAAAATTGTTCGAAAAAAGAGAGAGTGAGCGGAGAGGAGTAGATACCTTTGATTGGGATTGGAGTGAACGACGACAAGGAAACGAAATCCTAGCGAAGTTGCTTTTGTGATTGGATTGAAATTGCCGGAAGGAGTCTGAAGCTTGATGAAGTCGATTAGGGCCAGGGTCAAAATCGAAAATTTTGGTAGATTGATAATTTATTATTAAATATGGTAGACTGATAATTTATTTGTAGGGCCAGGGTCAAAATCGAAAATTTCTATTTGAGCGTGCATCCATGCGTTCTTAGTCCCTATTCTATTATTTAATAGATAAGTATATTATTAGTTTGGTTAATTATGACACTCAATTAATATAAGTAAATGCACCCGATCAGATTTTCTTTAGATGCCCCCTGTTAGTGTAAGCCCTAACCTCAATGCATTGGAATCTGTGGTTATTATTAAGTTAATAAATGAACTAAGGCATAAGTTTTATCATACTCAGTTTCTTGTGCATGATAGTTGATGAAACTATCCATGGATGAATTTTCTGCCTAAGTTACTATCTCGTAAGTAAGATAGTTGTTTAAAAAACATTATTCTAAAATCCTTAGTCAATCATTTATCATGAAAATGTTATTTGAATTAAGACTAGTATGCTTCTCTATGCGTTCTGACATGAGAGAACATAGATACATATAGGATATTTATTTGAATACGATCCACTATGAGAAACACTACATGGTAGTCTAAGCCATAAGTGATTCTCTAGTAGGTCTTATATGGATTCCTCGATTGGAAGCCTTTATGAATAGATAATTTAGTGTATGCTTTGACTTACACCAAACGTGATCCGTAAAAGGATTGCAAGTATGGGTATGGTCGAGTATGCATTAACTATGCTAGAGTTGCATGAAAGAAGCGAAAGACTTCATACTCTCGTAGAGAGAGAATGATACATCCGGCCACTTGATAGATTGATATTGGGAAGTGTATGCGCATACCCATGTTGAATAAGTGTTAATTAACATGAAGCTTACAATATCAAATTATGGTTATCAAGAAAAAAGAGCTAACAATAATAAGGATTGACAAGAACCATGTCCTATGCTAATTACAGTATCAAGTGTGCAAAGAATCATGTGAGAAGTTATCTATGGCTATGATCAAGTATGATGATTATACTCTTTTTGGGATGTTATTAGGTTTGAAATAACACTCGATAGACTAGTTTAGTATGTTCCCAAAGTTGATTTGCCTACAGGATCGCACATACAAGCTTTTGAAGCTAAAGGGTAAAACTGCTTTTTTTTTCCAGAGACCTAAATTTTGGTCTAAATATTTTGGCACATTAAATGGAACGTGTGGGCATAATTATGGCGAAGATTATTTGTTGATATGATCAAAAAATAATAAGGAAAAATGAATCTCTAATTTTAGAAATAAGTAGTCGTTATTTCCAAAAAAATGAGGATTAATTATTTTGAGTCCTTATCAAATAAGGAGTTCAAATAATTAGATTAATTCTCCTTATTTTCAGCCATGATTTTGTGTTAATTCATATAAATCAAGTCTTGATTGAGTTGATTAGATAAGGATAAATCAACTAGTATTTATCTCCAATGACAAGGTTTTATGCCCTATAAATGGGATTGTATGCAAGCTGATTTTACATGCCATTCAATCAGCCTTGAGCACGAAATTTTGACACACAATACATTCATTATTTTTGGTATTCAAATTTTTAAAACCTAGCTAAAAGCCAAAACATACGAGAGTGAATTTTGTGAGACTAGTCTAGCTGGTTTCGAGACATCATTGCTTTGGTTTTTGTGTGTGAGATTAGAGGGGAGTCATTATCTGGCAGTCTCTACATGTTTATTTCAAGTCTTGATCAGCGTTCAAATCAAGAGGTTACTCATACCATTCGAAAGAAGAAAGCTTGATCATCAAGAGTATGAAAATCAAAACCCTAAAAGTTGTTCTATATTGATTGGTAGTTTCGGTCTTGCAATGTTTTGTATGAATCAATTTTGTTTTTCCGCCCTTGACATAAATTTATTTACTTCATACGAAACCCAACAACGGTATAATAGTAGGGCTAATTTAAAATCAATATAGTAACGTTGTCATATATGTTGTTTTGAATTTTGCATACTGTGAATGAAAATTGAACTTCTATAATGACATGTGTATTTGGCTATGAATGTTTTGGACATTAATCATGATTAAGTTTAATTCTTGATTATTTAAACATGATTAGTTGAATATGTTAGGGTTGATGATTGATGATAAGCGTTTTAATTGTTTGTTTTGATCATGTTAATTGAATTCAAAGGTTAATACTGAATGTATGTCTATATGTTGGTATTTTTTTAATTCGATTGTATTCCATATAATGGTTTATGTTTATATTCATTATGTGAAATGAATGTTTATATTATTTTCTTAAGACCTAGAAATAACATGTTGAAAACGAAATTTGATTGATGTGTTGCTTGTTTTCATTAAACATTGTAAACCCTAGTTGATGATCGATTTTTCAACCTACCACATGACTTAGGAGACTCTGTCAAAACAACCTACGGGTTAAATGATTTGTGGTATTTAAGAGAACTTAGTCCACCACATAACCTGGAGTTCACCTGGTGTAGTTAACCGCTTAAAAGACAATGATGTTGGTATTGTTCTTGATCCAACATCGAACACGTATTCAATCGAAATAGACGGATTGGTTTTGTTCTTTTGATTGGTGTCATAAGAACAAACAGGTTGCTAGGATTTTAAGAACACTTTACTCGATAAGGATGATCAATGGATTGATCAAATAGGCCCTTCATTGGGATATATTCTTGTTAACCTTGATGCACAATTTCTATCTCATCGGCTATGACATAACTAATGTTAAAAATCGAATTGCATGTTCTATGTATGTTGTGTTGTGAATTTCGTAAAATTGCATGGTGCATCTTATGGGCCTAGGTTTTTAATTTTATTTTTCGGTCTGCGTACCGATAATTTCTGGTCTGCGTACCAATAATTTTTGGTCTGCGTACCGATAAAAGATTGTTGTAAAGTATTTACTAGTACAGGATGTATCTACTTTGATGATAAAGACCTTGTTAAGAAGACGATGAGCCTAGAAGTTCCAAGACTATGTAATTTCGTAGATGCCCATATGATTGTCACGATTTACTTTATGCACTTATATGATTGAATGCAGATTCGAAATGCTATGTTCAAGTCATTCAAAAAAGGTTAATCCCAGAAATTATTAAGTCATAATTGCCTCCCTGACTCAAATACTTGTCAAGCCATCGATCATTGTTTAGTATGCAAGGATAAAGAACCGAGGTGTCAAACTTTCATCTTTAGGAAGACAAGAGTTGTGTGTTTACGAAATACACATTTCTAGAGAGTGTAGGTTAGGACTTAACAAAGGTTGTAGGTGGACCCTAAACCTTAGGCAAGAAAAATGGATGTTGTGCCTAATATGAAAATATTAATTCCTTGTAATTCAGGAACCAGATCTGGTGCAGCCACGCAAGTAGCTGCACCGTTACTTCTTTCATCTTTTCGGCACCCTTTGACTCAGAATCTGATTTTGACATAAACTAGAGAATTGTAGCTGATTCAAAGTGCTACAATTCTCTAGTTGAGCTACAATTCTCTAGTTTACATCAAAATCAGATTATAAGCCAAAGGGTTCCGAAAAGGGTGCGAAGTTACAGTTCAGTTTAAAACAACACTGAACAAAATAGATTTGACCTTTGCTGCTTAGGAGGCTTGTTGTGAACACATTACTTGTACGTTTAAAACATTCTATATATCGTTGGAAAGCTGATTCAAAAAGCTGCAATTCTTTAGCTTACGTCAAAATCAGATTCGAGCCCGAAGGATGTCTAAAATGGGTGCGAAGTTATGGTGCTGCGAGTGACAGCGTAGTACCATATTAGAATCCTTATAATCCAAGAGTTACATAGAGATGCAATTGGGAATTCTAGTCACTACCTAAGTAATCAATCTCTATAGGTGTACAAGCTCAGCTTGACTATGGTTTTTGGTGAAAAATAGATCTTGGCCCACAAAGTAAACACTAACATGAATTGAAGTGGGATCTAAATTCGAACTTGTGGGAAATAATATAAGTCATTGTTCTAATCTTGGCTTATTGTATTCTTTTATAGATTAAAATGGCAAATTCAAACTCAAACTTTTCATTGAGATCCGTCCTTGAAAAAGACAAGCTTGATAACAATAATTTCGTTTACTGGTCTCGCAATTTAAGAATCATTCTCAAACAAGAAAAGAAATCTAATGTGTTGAATCAAACATTGCCACCTGAACTGGCAGCGACTGCTTCTCAATCCACTAAATCGGCATATGAGAATTTTCGTAGTGATCATAATGATGTGACATGTCTCGAGGTGCAGAAGCAGTTCATTGATCAGAAGCTTTTAAGATTATGGTCAGTCTTAAGGAGATGTTTCAAACTCATGATCGACATGAATGATTTGTCATCACCAAACAGATGATTAGCTGCAAAATGAGTGAAGGCACCCAAGTATGGAGCCACATGCTTAAGATGAGAGGGCATCTAGATGCACTCGAGAAGTCTGAAGTGCGTATCTCGAATGAGCTTGCAACTGATTTGGTCCTTGGTTCATTGCCAAGTAGCTTTAACACTTTTGTAATGAACTACTATATGCAAGGGATGGACAAATTCATAGCCGAGCTTCATGGAATGCTCAAAACGGCTGAGGAGAACGTCCAAAAGACTAGCCCTGCATTAACGGTTCAAAAGGCAATAAAGAAGGGTAAAAAGAAAGACAAAGGCAAGAAGTCCAGGCCCAAAGCCAATCCGACACCAAAAAGGATGAGACTTCGGTCAAGACTTCTGAGGTGACCACCCCGAAAAAGGATGTGGTATGCTACTGTTGCCAAAAGATTGGGCATTGGAGGCGTAACTGCAAGTCCTATTTGGAACAGATTAAGAAGAAGGGAAAAGATAAGGTTTCGTCTTCTTCTGGTATCTTTGTTGTAGAGGTTAATTTTTCTATTTCAACATCATGGGTATTGGATACCAGATGTGGTTCTTACATTTGTACAAATGTGCAGGGACTAAAAAATAAAAGAACATTGGCCTGAGATGAAGTGGAACTTTGAGTCGGAAATGGAGCAAGGGTTGCGGCCATGGAGATTGGAGATTACCCACTGTCGTTGCCATCTGAGCTTATTATTGTTCTTAGAGATTGCTATTATGTACCTACTATGAGTAGGAATTTAATTTCAGTTTCTTGTTTAGACAATGATGGTTATGAATTCATTACGTTGAATAATGTTATGAAAATTTGTCGTGAAGACATTGTTTATGCAATTGCTTTCCTTAATAATGGTCTTTATGTGCTAAACATGAATGATGATAATCGAGTATACAACATAAATACGAAAAGAATTAAAACGAAAGAACTTAATCCTACATACTGTTGGCATTGTTGTTTAGGACATGTGAATGAAAAACGAATATCGAAGCTACATTCAAAGGGAGCCCTAGGTTCATTCGAATTGGAAGCTTATGACATATGCGAGCCTTATTTACATGGAAAAATGACCAAGATCCCATTCAACAAGTCTATTGAAAGGGCAACTGATCTATTAGGAATTATACACCCCGATGTATGTGGACCTTTTAGAGTCAATGCTATAGGTGGGTTTAATTACTTCATAACCTTTACCGATGACATAAGTCGTTATGACTATGTGTATCTAATGAAGGCTAAATCCGAAACTTATGATAAGTTTAAGGAATTTAGGAATGAAGTTGAAAACCAACTTGACTAGCGTATTAAAGCCATTCGATCGGATCGAGGTGGTGAATACCTAAGTCAATAATTCGATGACTATCTTAGAGAGTATGGGATTCTCTATCTCAACTCACTCCACCCGGAACACCCCAATAGAATGGTGTTGCTGAAAGGAGAAATCGAACTCTGTTGGATATGGTTCGGTCTATGATGAGTCATGCAACTCTTCCAATTTTGTTTTGGGAATATGCCCTTGAAACTGCAGCGTTCCTGCTTAATAAAATTCATACTAAAGCTGTAGAAAAGGGATTCGGATCCGGTGCATCTACACCACTAGGTGTACCAAAACTTCTCTCCTATTTTCGAATGACTTCGGCTCAAAATCTGAATTCGACGTAAACTAGAGAATTATAGCTCTTTGAATCAACTTTCCAATGACATATAGAATGTTTTCAATGGACAAGTTATGTATTACCAACAAACTCTCTAAGAAGAAAAAGGTTTATTTGGTTATTTGATGGAGCCACTAGCACCACGGCTCAGAATCTGAGTTTGACGTAAACTAGAGAATTGTAGCTGATTCAAAGACTATAATTCTCTAGTTTACGTCGAATTTAGATTTTGAGCCAAAGTCATCCGAAAACAGAAGAGAAGTTTCGGTGCACCTAGTGGTGTAGATGCACCGGATCGGAATCCGTAGAAAAGACACCACATGAGATGTGGATGGGTTGTAAGCCCATTATGTCCTTTCTTAAGATTTGGGGATACGAATCACATGTTAAAAGACTAACTAGTGATAAGCTTGGATCCAAATCTAAAAAATGCTTATTTGAGGGATATCCTAAAGAAACTAAAGGATATTTCTTCTAAAGTTTCATCGACAACAAAGTCTTTGTTGCTCGTAAAACTATATTTTTAGAGAAAGAGTTTATCCTCAAAAGGGATGGTGGGAGTAGAATAAATCTTGAAGAGGTTCAGGACCCACAAAATCCTAGACAAGAGGATAGTATGGAATTAGATGAGACTCTTCAAAATTTTGGTGGGAGCTCAAGCTCCAAAACAAACAGTGGGAATCGAGTCTAGTGCACAAGAACATACAAGGTCCGGTAAGATTCATCGTGAGCCTGTGAGATACGGATTTCTCATAACTGATGGAGGCCATGTTGAGTTAATGGATAGTCAAGATCCAATTACATACTGCGAGGCGATTGAAAGTCCTAATTCTGAAAAATGGCGTAAAGCCATGGAGTCAGAAATGCAATCAATGTACAATAACCAAGTTTGAAACTTGATTGATCCACCAGAATGTGCTAAGGTGATTGAATGCAAATGGATCTTCAAGATAAAAGCCGACAATAGCTACAAAGGTAGACTAGTAGCAAAACGATTTCATGAAACACAAGGTGTTGATTACGATGAAACCTTCTCGCTAGTGGTTATGCTCAAATCCATTAGGATTATGCTTGCCATAGCTGCAAATCACGATTATGAGATATGGCAAATGGATGTCAAAATAGAGTTTCTCAACGGAAAGCTCCTCGAGGATGTTTACATGAAACAACCTGAGGGTTTTGTGGATCCTAAGCATCCTAATAAGTTTTGCAAGCTTCATAGATATATTTATGGATTGAAGCAAGCATCCCGTAGTTGGAATATACGTTTTGATGAATCGGTCAAAGAGTTTGGCTTCGTTAAAAACGTAGAAGAGGCTTGTGTATATAAGATGGAAAGTAGGAGCATTGTAACTTTCCTCGTTCTTTATGTGGATGACATCCTACTCATTGGAAATGACATTCCCACCCTTCAACAGGTCAAGGAATGGTTAGGGAAGTGTTTCGCAGTGAAAGATTCAGGCGAAGCTCAAATGATACTTGGTATCAAGATATACAGAGATAAGTCAAAGAGGCTTTTGGGGCTAAGTCAAAAGACATACATAGACAAAGTACTGAATCGGTTCAGTATGAATGACTCGAAGAAAGGTTATATACCTTTGCCTCAGGGAATCACTTTGTGAAAATCAGATTCTTCATCTTTAAAAGAAGAAAGAGACATCATTAGTCGAGTTCCATATGCTTCGGCAATAGGATCTATCATGTATGCAATGTTATGTACGCGTATGGATATCGCACAAGTACTAAGTATAACCAGCAGGTTCCAACAGGATCCAGGAGTTAAACACTGAACCGCTGTGAAAGGAATTTTTAAGTAATTACGAAAGACTAAAGATCTATTCTTAGTGCATGGCGATGAAGAAGAGTTATCCGTAAAAGGTTACAGAGATGCAGCTTTTCAACTCCAAGAGAACGAAATGAGATATCAATCTGGATTTGTTTTCATTTTGAATGGTGATGGTGGAGCTATAAGCTGAAAGAGCACAAAGCAAGACACGGTAGCCGATTCTACAACTGAATTTGTATATAGCGGCAGGCGAGGCTGCAAAAGAAGCGGTTTGGGTAAAGAAGTTCATAACTGAGTTAGGAGTTGTCCCGAGCATCCTAGACCCAATCGAGCTCTTTTGTGACAATAGTTGTGCAATCGCACAAGCAAAGGAGCCCAGGTCACACCAAAAATAATATTTAATTCATTTAGCGACCAGGTGGTCGCTGATCGGTGTTGAAAATGACTATATTTTATACACCGAATTGCTTGTATGTGTACGAATTTTATATGAAAGACAAGATATTTTGCACTCTAACATTGTCATTTCAAGTAGAAAACGCATATTATGATGATTTGACTAGGTTATTGCAAAAGGAGGCAAATAACAAGCAAAACAGGCAAATATTTGATCAAAACAGACGGAAATCAAGCAAAGGAAATTCGCAAAATTCGTGCCAAATATCAACTCGATCGAGTAGAATTAGCTCGATCGAGCTTGGCCCAAAATGGAGCTCCACCGAGTAGATTAAGCACGATCGAACATGACCAGAAAGGAGTTCGATCGAGGAAAGTAAGTTTGATCGAGTAGCATTTCAGGTAACTCGATCGAACTCCCGCAACTCGACCGAACAAAGAAAAGTAAGCGAAGAACAACTCGATCGAATAGTTGATCGAGTAAGACCCACAGTAAGTGGCAGTTTCGACCTTTTCAGCATAAAATAATTCCACAGAGAGCATCTGTTGTCCGATTGCAATGAAAAAACGTGTGTTGGAAAGAGGACGCCAAGCTCTACAACTCTCAGTTTGACACCAAAGTCTGATTCCAACATCTAGACAGACTTATTGGCGAACCAAGTGAGATGATCAAACCTGTCCGAGATTGTTCGATTGGACCAAGAAATTGAGTCCGATTTTGTGCCAACTTTGGATGCCTTTTGTGACACAAAGCTGAGGAGTCAAAGAGTTAAATGGAGGA
>JAWWMW010066880.1:4117-15144 GCA_035048345.1 Echeveria elegans | reverse complement strand
GCTGCTCATGTTGGTCCCCTGTTCCTAAGATGCTCTTTCTCGATCCTTCCTAACCTTGCATCCATTCGGGTCAGCCTAGCTTGCATCCATTCGGGTCGTAACAGGGTAACAAATTGTACAGGAACTGCGGGACAATTGAAGACATATCTGGTAAAGACTGGATAAAATAGAAAGGATCAAAATCATCAACACTCTCCTCGTCATCTTCATAAAAAAACAGAAGAAGCAGAATCTTGGCCATACTCATCAACACATTCCAACTTTGAATTTTTCATCGCAAGATAGATGGCTGAAACTTCGGAAGATAGGTTAGCTCCTATATCGGTATCAGAACACAAACTCACTGCATTAGCTTCCGAAGAAAACACCATCTTGCTTCTGTTTTGTGCCTCTGAATACTCAAACAAAAAATGTATTAGTTCATTTTTCATTAAAATGGTTCTGGAACTGGACTCTGATGTTTCTAATCTAATTAAAAGTTAAACAAGAGCATCTTGATTACCACAATCAATTGGCAGTATAGTAATGAAATTTACTGACCATACTAGGGAATTTACAAATCGAATGATGAAACTCTAACCCAAAAGTAACAAAGAAAAGCAGAGAAGTCGCTACCTCTGTTTGCAGCCTCTCCACTGACATTATGAGATACATGATAAGCAGGAGAAAATATAGTTTGAGTTTCATGGTGACCGGTGTTCTCTGCATAATCCCAAACACAAATACATTTCATATGATTTTAGATTCTCATTGGTGTGCAGAGTTGCAAGGCCAAGGAAATAAGGAATGGAATAAAAGTCAAGGAAATGAAAAATCTATTATCTTGGAGGAAATGTTGAATTTATTTCTTCAATTCTATGTTGCTGAGGGGAAAAAATTAATTTGCATACATCAGAAGCGTATACCACTCCCCTTATTAGTATAGGGCTTTGACCTTTTCCTTAAATTACTTAGGTTTTGAATAGCAACGTTTAAAAAAAAATGGCTTTGATTGCACTCACTATTATGTCAGCAAAGTAAATCAAATTCTGATAGATTGAATGTTCACCAGTTCAGCAGAATTTATATCTGAGATATATCACCCTCATATACAATGTTCTTAACCGGAACTACATTTCAAGGCTTTAATTTAATCATAGTTACTTATAAGTGATCTTAAAATAGTACAACCTCACAAACAAAAGCAAGTCTAATGAAATGATTATACACTTAAGATGTCAAATGTTATTTAAATAATCATGATGGATTCGGAACTATCCATCAATAAAACACAAGTATGTAAATATAGCCAGTGAAGAAATGCAAGAAAATCAGTTATCAATGATACAGACCAACACTAAGAGGTGGATCAAAGGACAGAATACTGACCCTGCAGTCAAAGGAAGCCAGACAAACAGCTGAGTCCTCATTTGTAATGTAACTGTACAGACTTTGTAAATTTGTAGCTGAAGCAGGCTCCAGGCATTTTTTTGGAAAGAAGGCCTGCACCCACAGAAAAGAAAACAAAAGATGTTCAAAAAATTCTCATTTAGAAAAGCAACCACTGATAGAAAGATAACTATGCTACATAAAAATGGAACCCAAAACTCTTTTGTTTATTAATCTGTGCAATAGTATCGGTGGTCTACTTACTAGTATCTATTTACTATTTCTGTACAGTAAGGTGCCCATCATTACCAAATTGCACTGCATGCATCAATTCAGATTATCTTCTCATGTATCATTCGGAAGTTGCTGCTAGGCCAACTTACCAACTCTTTGCTTCCAAATAGATGACGTAATTAGTGTTGCAGTATTATCGTTTGAATATTCATCATCATCCGTTGGTTTCTTCTTCAGTCTAGCAACCCTAGGTTGTTGTTGCTCTTTCACGTAACTTTTGCGCAGTACGGTCAGTGATAGCTGAACTCGGCACACTACACTTGCAAGAGAACAGGATCCAGAATCATGAGTTTCTGCTAAAACACTATGTGCTCAATTGGACAACCTAAAACCAAAAAACAAGTACATGATAAGTGCGCTACTAAAAATAGAACAAGCCGCAACGAAACCTAAGTCCCTATTCTTTAGCAAAGTACGTGGGCAAATTCATAAACCTGAGATGCACTAAGCAGTAAACCTTGAAACATAAGCCGACTTTACAATTTGCTTCATCCGACACATAAAAGTCCTAAAGGTATAAATCTCCATCAGTTGAAGTTTCAACAGTCAAGCCTTAAACCATAATATCCCAAACCAAGTAAACCCGAAGACTCCAAATGCATAAACATCAAGAACTTTACACTTAATGAACTTTCAAACACAGCTTATATGAATTACAGTCAAACACAAACCAAACACGCAAGTCAACCAAACTCTAAACCACATCAGACCTAACCAATTCAATACAAGTAAACAAATTACAAGCGCAGGCGAAACCCTAACTAACCAACTGCACAACACTAAGCAGTTCAAACAACCAGACGCATCTAAAACAAAAAATAGTAGCGCTGGAGAAGATTCAGCGACCAAAACAATCAAAGTATCGAACCTGAAAGCACGAGAATGGATGCGGACACAAGACGTGACTAGCAGCTGGTGCTCGGAGTCGGAGTGTCGGGGATCGGAGAGAAGAGAAGAGGACTGAGAGGGAGATCGGCCGAATTGGAAAATTTTCGGATTTTCCATCCGACGGGGAAAGAGACGAGCGCTGAATTCGATCTGTGGAAATAGACGGTCAGGATTCGATCTGTGGTTTTCGATTCCGCGAATTTGTGATCAATTCTGTTTACACTAGCATCTTCTTCTTCTATTTTTCATTCTTCATTTTTGCATGACCCACACATGTCACAATCTTTTGAACATCCCGATCGCGGAGGGACAACTCTTATCAATTGAAGAGCCTACCTTTTGATTAAAAATGAATCATATGTCAACCAATATAAAGTGTGTAACCTTGAAAATTTATATATTCCCAAACCAGATGACCTTTTATGTAGGGATCGATACCTTTTTTTAAAAATGAACAACTCTTGGTAAGCTGGCTAAGAGGCTTATCAGTGAATCGGATCAAATGATAAACTGAACCAAACTACAAGACTTTATTATTATTATCAAATAACATAATCCAATTAGACTAAAAACTGAACTGAACTGAACTGACTAGCTAGAAATTACGAATCAATCTTGAATATTGAACTGAAAGCGATTTTTGTTTGAAATCGAAACTTACCCAGATACAGACCAACACTTGCGCCAAACTGTACAACGGAAGCTAAAAAGTAAAAAAAAAAACGGCCAAAACGTTAAATTTTCCATTCAAATTAAATTTTATACTGACAGAACGAATGCATGTATTTACATACTTCTTTGTATGGGAACTGTCGGAAGAGAGAGTGAATGTGATGGGAAATGACCCGATTAAAATTTGCACCAGAAATTCGCCAACAGCATAGCATAGATCATGACCATGACGATCAAGCTCCATATCACACACACGCCAAGGAAGGTGACATCGCCATAGTGTTTGTTCACCACCACTGTGCCCCACATCCGCAAAAGATTACAAAGAACGTTCCCACGAGCTCAGCTATCACCTAAGAAAAAAATGACTAGGCATATTATGATATTAAAAAACTTATATAAACTCTAATATCATATTGAATTTGTGTCACCTTTTGAATGAGATTAAAGAATTCAGAAGATCGGCACACCCGTTTGGATTTGGGCTAACGGAGTTTCGGCCAACCTGGGTATATCCTTCCTCTAGCTTTGTGATCGCATCATCGGCCATTTTTCTCGTTGCTTATTTTTCTTGGTGTTGGAGTATATGTTACACTACTGGTTCTGGTTTTGGGTTCGGAGAATGCTGGGATGAGAATCCTAAGAGACTGACCTAGTCTGATGGAATAGTTTAGATTCAAGATCCATTCCTGTCTACTGTTTTTGGATTTTCAGATCCCTTCCGACCAATTAGATATATAAATAATACAACAATCCAAATAAATTTATTTTTAAAAAAAACTTTAAAATAAAAAAGAAAAAAAGGTACATCCATTAAAAAACTACCTATCTGCAAGACAAATGATAATTTCTGCCTTAACGTTGAGAGAGCTGTCGGGGTTCCATTCCCTTTCCCTCAGTCCACCTCGCCGCTATTGTCCTTAGAAGTCGATCCGCTCTTCCTCCAAAACCTCCCAAAGACTTCATAATAAAAGACTTCAAAATAAACCCCAGCAAAAGGATACATAATAGACACATCCACACACAAATCTATACCGTTGTGCCAAGTAGACACTAAAATGTATGCGAGCTTCTTCTCCGTTCTCAAGAAGGTCAGCCACCTCTAGCATAGGTCCATGTTAGCCTCTCAAAGAAAAGTGAACAACACATCTCTCACCACGTTGTGTCTCCTAATCCTTCTTCCCAACCCGGACAATGAGAATCGTGATCTCCAGCTGCGTCCGAAGTTTACAAATACCTAAACGCGTACACGCACGTGAAACGGAAAACACATTCTATCCGGTACGGTATTCGAGAGCCAAGCGATACGCCGTCGTGTTCATACGAAATCCAAAAAAGTCGTTGGTATCGTTGTGGTCCAAACCCAAAGTTAGTGATATGAATACATACAGAAAAGTTGGCGTGGTTTTTGTCATGGAAAACTTTAAGCAACACAAAATGACACAAAGCAAAATGATCCTTAAATCAGGCATGTTTTTAAGGAAGACATTCAAAATGCTCAACAACCTGAGCCACTTTCCA
The DNA here is from genome assembly GCA_035048345.1 of Echeveria elegans. Lineage (NCBI taxonomy): Eukaryota > Viridiplantae > Streptophyta > Magnoliopsida > Saxifragales > Crassulaceae > Echeveria > Echeveria elegans. The sequence continues at coordinate 10,401 of JAWWMW010066880.1, read as the reverse complement.
ACTTCTGATCATAAACCCAATAAAAACTCCTAAAAAGTGAATAGGGTTTTTCTTTCCTGAACCTTTAACTGTACATGAGTTTTTTCAACTAGCTAGTGAATTGATCACTGTATGTGACAAACATATGAGATTCGATAACGCATGGTTGGCTCGTCTTAAGGGAGTCCTGTAACGCTTCGTCGGAAGGTTATCATGGCCTGAAGATCATCTATAGTCCGAGGAGGATGTAGTAGAGCAATGTGATCGGTAGGGCTACCAGCATTCCGAATATCACACTAGAAAAGTTCAAAAACGGAATATAGTTAGACTCTGAGACTCAAAATGTAACAAATCTCTTTCATTGAATTTTTAAGGTTTCTATCTTCGAAACTTGAGTTTCACTTACGATGTGCTGAGGATCTGAGGATGGACGCCGTACTCCTTGGCGAAGACGAATGGAACTATTCCTTGAGGAAGTGCTGCCTATTGAACAAAAGGTTCCGGGTATCGTTTAGATGGCGAGTCATGAAATTTGATATATGAAATTAGGCCCTAGTGAATGAATGTATACCTGAACAATAGATACTTCAAGAAGCTGACCACGAATGCCAACCATAAATGCAGCTGCGGCCATGACTGCCGGGCCTGCGAGGAACCTTACGATCATGGCATATGTCGCACGAGCCTTACCACAAGGTATCAGGCTTGGCTGCAGAGCCATGAATAGACCTGTAACATAATAAGAAATCGTTACACCAAAGCTCACAAATTGCATTGAAAATGAAGGCATTTTGGTTACCTAGTGTAAACATCGCCATTCCAAGACCAGCATCGGATAGTATAGAAATCGACTTGTCGACAATTAAAGGCATTTGGATATTCCATCTGAGATCAAACCATAAATACTGCCATATAACAGTCTGTTTTTTTAGGAGTAAGATTTGGTTACATAATCTTAATATTCAAATGTGATGTACCTGAAGTGAACCAAAGACCATACGAGACCAATGAGGCTCGAATATGTGTTCGGATTCCTCATCAACTTCCGCCACACCATGATCAGTATCAACTTCGTCATGACACCAAAGGGAGGCATTTGCCTCCCAGACTCCGGGGCTCCGGTAGCAAGCTTAGCGGAACCCTCTTTAGTCAGCTCTTTAGGCTCCTTTTCCAACTCCGGGTTCACTTCAAAAATACACACATATTTATAAGTTATGACTAAAGTAGCCAAGAAACAGAACAGTTGAAAAAAAAACAAGGGCACTCTGTTTTTCACTACCTTTGCTCTCCCGAATCTGCTCCGTTACGGACAGTCTGACCTCCCTAGCATTCGCCGCAGTTTCGTCGAAATTCGATGTTCTTGACGAAGAAGTTTTAAACACCGGCTGCAAATTTCCAGCATCAAAACTGGAGTTCAGCTTCGGAAAGCCTTGAACTCCAGTCACTGTATAAAAATCAGCTGGATTAAAACTCGACCCCCTTGGAGTCGTACTCATACTATAAATCTCAGCTTCTGAAAAATTCGATCTCCGCGACCTTGAAACATTCGACTTTCTAACAGTCACATGCAACTTACCATCCCCTCCGACAATCGCATCCGCTTCCAAACAATCATTTCTATCCAACGACACAACGTCCGATTCGACTTTCGACGCTCCGGTCTCCGGAAAGTGGTCCATAATTAACATCTTCGCGGCCCGAACTTCGAACAAAAATAGTAAAAGTGTGTACCAAATGACGCATTGCATGACAACAACTTGTGCCATCAAACTCTGACAATACTCTCCGTACATCGCAACTAATAACGGAATTCCCATGACTAGCGTGTTGGGTTGAGTACCCAAAGAGAAAAGCGTGATCACCCAATCCAAACTCCCATTTTTAGTAAAACTTGCCCAGAAGATCAGAACTATTAAAGTAATGATCTTCTGGAGCGTATCAGCACCGATGAATATCCAGTTCATCTTGAACGGATTATTTTTTGAAATAAAATGAAATGAAAGTAAAGGCACAGCAAAAACCGACACGAATCGATTTATGCCTGTGCATTGGTCCGGGGTGAAAACTTTCCACCACCGGACCGAAGCGTAGGCCAATAACATAGCTACGTAAAGCGGAGTCATGGCCGAAAGGACCATGTAGAAGTCATGACCGGTTATCATCTTGATTCTTGAATCGAACCAAATCGCGTAGGGGTTGATTGAGTTATATATGGAGCGATTTGGGATCAGATTCAAGAACCCTTTTTAGAGTTCTGGTGAAGGGATTGGATTGAGGTTTGATGTGGGAAAAAATCGAATAGGGTGTGGGAGGAAGAAAGTGAAACAGAGGCGGTCAAGATGAGGAGTCTATTTATAGCGGCTGACTGAATAAGAGAGGATTATTATGTTTAAAGGATAATTTAAACGAAGCAAGTGATTATCCTTAAATTTAAATTAAAGTTGAACATGTCAGAATTAAGCTCGTTTTTGAATGTAAAGCATGTTATTAGGAACTAGTTGCGCTTCCGTCGTCCCGACGGGAATTTTTCTCGTGTCTCCATTTGATTCACCTTTTTTTCGCTCAATTTTTAATTTTTAATGTTACTTTTTAATATTTTTTACTTTTAACTTTTTAATTTTTAATTTTCAATTTTTATATATAATTTTTAATTTAATGGGCCGGACCGGACCCGCTATATTTAATTTTAATGGTACATTTTTAATTAACGGTAGAGGGAGGGGTAGTAAAGGAATTGTCTATTTGAACCTGAAGACTGCAGTCATGCTCCATAGGCTGCTTATTCTGTTATTATAATAAATTATGATGCTTATTATTTGGAATATTTGTTTGAAATGATTTTATTTTATTTTCTTTTTTAATAGGACCAAATGGGATTCTTTTGTTTAAAATGATGTTTTCTATATAAATTTATAGGGAGGGGATCAGGTATAAAGTGGGTAAAATATATTAAGTGTTAAGAATTTGCATCCGATTCAGGAATTATAAACATCAAACAGAGGACAGGAATATATAACGTAAAACTTAACTCGTCACAGATCGATACAACCTTCTAGAATTCAGATTATCACAAGAACTCGTCGTAATTTTGCATAAAGTTTTAAAAATCAGATTGATATCTATAATATTACAATATGATTTTTAAAACAACATTACAAAATAATTAATATAATTCATTTAATCTAAAATATCAAATCTAACCTTTTGTAAATTTAATACTAATAAAAATATTGATTAATTAATGATCGTCGGATTAAAAAATTAATGACCTAGATCTCTTTATACTTTCTATTTTAAGAAGTACTTTTTATATGATCCATTGCCAATTTATAATATATTTATTATAGCGTAATCTCTTGTATGTATCATTATTATCAATGATTCTATGCTAACTATCTTGGGACCGTTAACTGGTTTATTTTTATCCCTTCACAATACGATATTTTTGTTGTTATTAGTAAAAGAATCCGTGAAACACAGTAGTTTTTTTTTTGTATGATAGCTACTAATTATAATAATTTACTATTTTTTAAAAATCAACTGATCTCATTCATATGATATGAAATATTGTGAAACAAAGTTGATGTTTTCTAACCAAAGAGTATGTCCAGTCCACATGAATTGTTATATCATACTAATTAACTAGCTAGGAATGATCGAGACCCTAACCGTGAAACCCTCCTAAAGGGAGAAACTAGTGAAGAATGGTCTTCGATTATGGTTGAGTAATTTGATCTCCCAAATTTGCACGCGATGTTTTTCAAAACATTATGAAGAGTCACAGTCACAATTGAGATGGACTTCTTGTAGGGTTTGAAAAACGGTTGTTATCAGTCACAGAATTGTTGAGTAATCTGATCTCCCAAATTTGCAAGCAATGTTTTTCACAAAATTATGAAGAGTCACAGTCACAATTGAGATGGACTTCTTGTAGGGTTTGAAAAATGTTATCAGTCAACTAGCAACTAGCGTACTGTCCATCGTCTCGACGGAAAAGCGGTGTGAACAGACACTTGTAGAAATAGAATCGGGTTGGGCCATGTGTTGTGTGTAAATTTAAATTTTTAATTTTATTTGTTAATGGACCGGGCTAGATCCGTGTGGTCTTTGTAAATTTAAACGGGCTCGTTTGGTCTGTGTAAGGCTAGATCCGTGTGTTGTGTGTAAATTTAAAATTTTAATTTAAAATTTTAATGGGTCGGACTGAGCCCGTGTGGTCCCGTTAAATTTTAACGGGACCGTATGGTCTGTATAAAGTAAGGATATAATAGAAAAATCATAATGTTGATGATGCGAACATTCTCCCAATCGTATTCTATTATTAAGTAGATGAACTTCAGTGACTGTGTTTGACCGGTCTCTTCTACCTCCAAGGACTACATAAGTGATACACTACTAATCAGCAAACTAAACTATTTTTTAAGATAAATTGAATATGACATGTTTTTCATATTAGTCATAATTACCTTAGTTTGGTCCATTAGCAAATTATTAAACATTTTCTCCAGAGTTTAGGTTTCAATTTTGTGGTTCACTTGATTGAATTTACAAATAGTCAATTATATTGGTCGGGAAATGAGGCTTATAGGGTGATTAGTTTAAGTCTTGCTTTGTAAGTTTAGCATATGATGATGTTTTGTGTGTGAAGTTGGTCAAACAATTATTCGCTTATTGTGCGTTATTTGTGCTTTCTATCGAATCTAAATGATGTATGGCCTCATGGTTAGTATAATCATTAGAGAGTTACAAAATTGGTGTTAGGCATTACATGGTCAATAAGCACATGAACATGTGCAAGTACGTACAAATCTCTCATGCATGGTGAAATTAACACTAGTGTTGTCACTTTCCCAAATCATAATATCTAAAGTGATTTAAAGTCAAGCTCCCTAAAATCAAGGGACCATATGGACTAACGTTGCATGACCTTATAACTAATTGAATGTTGCCACATGTGCTAATTTGCTTGTTTTGTTGATGAATGCTTTCTTGAGAGTAGTCTTTGCATTGTTACATTTGTTACTTTTTATGGAAAATCACTTACGTGAATGACTTCGAATTCTGGCAGGAATCACTTGCCACCAACAATTAAAAACTTTCAGATATTCACACGTGATTAAAAGCGAGTCAATTACTCTTTTCCACCTCTCAAATTTTGTGCATTAGGGAATACCATTTGCATAATTAGAGACAAATGTATTAAGGGTCGGAAAATATGACATGCAATTTAATAAAGACACACGATTCATTAAATAATGTGGCTTAATCTGATCCGTTGACTCATTTGCATCTGGTGATGTTCGAGTGTACCAAATTAGGGAGGTGCACCGAGAAAACCTCTTAAAATTCATCATACCGAATTGTTGCTTAACTTTATAAAAATTAAAATCATGTTGATGTCACCCCGATTTTTTCATTTTGGACACATTTATTTTTTTGGGTCATATCATACGTAGCGATTAAATATCTCAAAAAACAACATCTTAGAGTCTTTTGTAAACCCTAGAGTTTTGTTGTTAGCGTTTGTGTCTCCAACTCATGAAGACAACACCTACATCTCGAGCCCATTACCTTGCGCAACTAAGCTAATCACAAACATTGACAAACAGCGCACACACGTACTCGAACAAAGAGTTCTAAGATAAATAAACAAATCTCAATGGTTTTTATTAGTGCCAATGTGACACTATAAGCTAAGCTAGAACTTTACGCTTATCGCAGTCGCCAGTCGAGACTCGCTCAACTTTGACAACAATATTCATTAATGCCATAATTCATACCTACCATCGTGTGCATGCAAAGAACATTCTAAACTTTGGCATTTTTTGCACCTTCTTAAAGTCTAAGGTTTCCTTGTCCCTAGTACTCAAATTTCAAGAACTATCAGTTAGTGTATATTTATGGCGTCCACAGCATCTCGTAAGTTAATGTCAATAGGAGATGAAACAACAAAGATCTCGAGCTTCGTGGCGTTGGAAATCGATATGTTTTTACTAAAATGTATAGATATATATTTATGTTGCCCTAAATGGAGTCATTGTCCCGGGAACTAGGCACGACTATTAATTATAATGTCAAACTTCGGAGTCGATTTTCATTGAGAGTCAGGTCTGTCATGCTAAAAAATAATGCAAAACGATTTTTGAATGTCATGCTAATGCCCCTTCGGGTGTTTTTCGATGAAACTGCGTTGTTTTTTACATTCTTATTTACTTACATAAAATTCTATGATAAGTGACTATTTTTCAATCCTTGACATGTCGGTTTCATTTAGTTATTAAAATGTTTGTTGTTTTGTTGAAATC
>JAWWMW010066867.1:0-15147 GCA_035048345.1 Echeveria elegans | reverse complement strand
TGAGATCCATGAGGAGTACATAACTAAAAGTTGTGAGGAAGGTCAGTGTCCATCAAAGCCATCAAATATAGTACAAGCTGAACTCCAGATGAATAAGAAGACATTTCAATAAAGACTATTGAGAATTTAAGAGTCACGAGGTGTACCTTGTTATACAAAATGACTCCAGATGAAAGTACAATGTAAATAAGAAGGTACAGATATGTCATGAGAAATGATCTATCCAGCATTCTCCCTGGTTTGTCCATCCGTTCAATACTATCAATGCAATATAGTCTTGGATGGAACTCCCACCACCGCTTTGGAAGCAATGAGGTGGCTGAGTGAAACAGAAACAGTAACTTGACAAACTGGATGCAGCTCTACCAAATAATGCAAAGTGTATAAAAATATTCCAACCAAGTGGTTGATAAATGAGGCCGTCAAAAGACTGAGAGATGAGATGAAAAACCATCAGATATCTCAATAAGCACATCAAAGTACAATCATGCATACTTTGATCATCAACTTAACTGAACACTAGAAAAGCCAGAAACTTCACACCCGTAAAAAGTTAATTGCCTGAGGCCCTGAAGCAAAGATCAGTTTTAAAAAATTACAGTTCAATGTCTCAACTTCAGCCTCATAACCACAATTCACCAATCAGCTTCAACATCAAAAATCCAACAGTAATTTAAAAAAAAAATGAACTTCTGATATCATTTCGGAAACAAACAAAAAAGAGGCTGAAATTAATGAGAAAAAACTCACTCATACAATTGAAAGAAAAAAGTTATATCCAACATCAACACATTCTCCGCGTCATATATACATAGTTCTCCGAAACCCCAGTCAAACCAATCTATCATCATCCTACACACATCAAACCAGAACACCAACTATTCTAAACTCCAACTCCCAACCTCATTCCACATTTTCCAACCACATATCCCCCAAAACCATATTAGTCACAAAACCTAATCCCAGCCTATCAAACCCCGAGCCGATCTACACCCATTTCACTCAACATCAAATCAAAACTACAAACATGATAAAAATCATAATTTTAATACAAAACAACACATACCTAACCAAAAAAGTGGCACCTTTAGTTACCGATTGACGAGACGAAACCGGAGAGTGGAGTCAAGTAACAGAAGGCGAGATGGCATGATGGGTATTTAATGGGTGAATTTCAGTTTCAGAGTTGGTAGTAGTAGCAATAAATGCCGACGACAGTGATGTCGTGTGAGTTGATTTGGTGTATCCGATGAAATCAATGAGATGCCAAGTTTCGACCTTTTTCGATTTAGGTATGAAGTTTTGCGAGGGGATGAGATGATGCGAGTGCAGCAGACTGCAGAAAAATTGAAAGAGAGGGAATTGGGGGAAACTCTTTCGCTTTCCCAATTTCCAGATTTGTAAATCCGTCTCTGCTGATGTGGAGTTTCAGCAACTTATCGTAGCTTGCTTGTCTTTTTTCATTCTTATTTTCGTTTAAATATAATTTTGTAGTAGCATTATATTATATTTAATTTATTTATTGAGAGAATAGTGTTATTTAATCAAGTCAGATACCTTGTTTCCTTTTAGTCATTTGCATCAGAACACCTTCTCTAGCACTTTCTTCATGACCACCTCCTCTAAATCTCGCAAAATAAAGCACAAAAATCTTTCAAAATTGGGCATATGCACCATTGAAATTCTCTAGCACATTCTCATTTAGCACTTTCTTTCATTTCCCCCAAAACCAAGCACAAAATGAGAGATGAAATTCTCTAGCACCTGCTCATCTAGCACCTTCTCTAGCACCTTCTCTAGCACTTCATCTCTCATTTTGTACTTTAATGAAAAAATATAATCACTTTAACACATTCTCTCGCCAATCTATTTACTTTTCACATATTTTCTCTCCAATCTATTTACTTTTCACACATTCTCTTACCTACTTTTATCTCACATAATCTTTTTTTTTTTTAAAATGTGCATCTCTTTTAGCACATTTTCTATCACTTCACCGGTGCATATGTCCTTAGTTCTTTATATTTCCTTTTTTTGTCAGGTCGCTCATGCTTTATCATCACTTATAATACTATTTTTTAAATTTATTTCCGTTCACTTACTTTATTTTAATTATACTCTGACAGAATCATTATTTTTGAATAATCATGTGACAAAGAAGAATCTTTCTTGACGGAGGGGACTCAGGGGGAGGGAGTAAAACCCAATCAATAATTGTTTCATTTTATTACATTAAATCGTCAAGTTATTAAATTTTAAAACCTAGGGTGGATGAAGATATGCATAGCAGTAGGTGGAGTGGAGATGAGGAGCCACTTCTAGTTGGCAGCCGATGATGTTTTGTTTCAAAATTCGAACCTGTTTTTAGTCAAATATTTTCGCCTTTAGATAGTAAGATTTGGAAAACAAATTTTACAACACAAACCAATTTCTCTCATATGCTCCCCCTCCCTAAACCCCTTTTCCTGATTTTCGCCCCTTGCACGCAATTTTTCCTGGGTGGAGGGCCTATTCTCCACGGAGATGGCTCTTTCCTCTGTCCTTAGGAACTTTCCTCTTTACATTAGCAGCCCGTTTTATTTTCTGAATAAATTCACCACGTCTGGATCATGACGGTTGCTCATTCGACGGCGGTTCAGCGGCATGACATGGTGTGTCGGAGTTTCACGCAAAGCTCCTGCTCCTGTTCGAGGCTGCCTACAGAGAGGATCGGGCTTGATGGGGCTGCGGCGACGCTTCGATCGGACAGCTTGCAGCGACGACGATTCTAGATCTGATTCTCGAGCGGAAGAGCGAGCGTCGGTACTTCACGCCTTGAACGATTTCTGCGACTGAACTTCTTCAGTTCTGCGCTTCGTCGGTCCTCTTCATCTGTGGAGTGACGGTTTGATTCGACAGTAGGCGGCGTTGAGGTGAAATATTTTGCGGATCTGCAAGTGATGATGATGTGCTCCTTCAATTTGCTTCCCATCGAGTCTGCTCGGCTCGGAAGGCAATCGTAAATTCGGTGTTTTATTGGTTGTGATGGCAGTTTTATCGTAGCTTTTTGTTTATTCCCCATATATGTGTGGGAGCTGGTTATTCCTTGCCACGTAGTGTGGAAGGTTGTTTTCGGTGAGAGCTGGTTACTTCTTCCATGTTGTGTAGATGGCTGTTTCGTCTTGTTTAATTTCGATACCGCCTTGTTAAGGCGGTGATCGTTGTCTTGAATGGTAGTCATTAATGTATGAGTGTTATTGGTATTAGTGGCAGTGTCTTATGCATGTGCTTTGATATGATTATTATGTATTCGATGTAAGTATTTTGTACTCCTGTACCGCTTATCAATCAATAAAAAAATAGATAGTAAGATTCGGAGCGGTTGTTAACTTGGAGAAGTAAACAATTCGGCGTGGTGGTTAGTTTCAAGTTGAATACACAAAAGAATCAAAAGCGAGTGAGCATATCTTATTTTGTCATTATGTTTAGTTGAGTTAAGTTCAATTGCTAAACATTATTTATAGAACTATTAATATACCACAATAAAATTAGAAATACATAATAAAAAATACTAATAACATAAAATAGAAACACACATATTTAAATATTTGATATACATAATCAAAATATAATATCACAAGGGTTATTCATTAGTGTCCTTGTCCACAACATCTTCATTATCGAGATTGTTTTTCTCAATTTGAAATGTTATTGTATCTCGCAAATGATTCATTTGTATTTTTTGATGGTCATTAAAAAGATTAGATTCTCTAAACTCATTTACTAGTTCATGTGCTAAAATAGAGATTTGTAGTTGATGCATCCTAATAATGTCGTGGAGCGTAAATGTCGTAAGTATGATATAGATTTGGTGTACATCTTCTAATTGAGGCATGCTTTTAAGAATCTTCCACCTCTTTTTCAAAACACCAAAAATGTTATTTCGATGGTGTTTCGTAAAGATGAATGTCGATAATTAAACTTTTCATAAATAGGTGGATGACCATGTGTAAATGTCAGCATACGATAATGAATTTCAAATGTATTCGGATAACCATGTGTAATATTATTTTCACACTCGTCAAGAAATGAAAGTTTAGGGAAGATTTTAAAAAAGCTAACAAATTGTTTGTACTTTGTAATTTTTCGTATGCTAACATATTTAAATATTTAAAATGAATATACTTCAGAAATAATTATTTCTATTGTTAAAATGATTTGTTAATAATAAAAATAATAAGTAAATGAAATTGATAAATTATTTTTAAAATTTCAACTTTCAATTCAGTTCATCTAAAAAGAACAAACACAGAATGTAAACATAGGTAAATATTGGTAGGATATTGTGTGCTATATGAATGGGCGGAGTATAGAAAAATATGGCGGTGGATCAGATTTTGCGATCACTGAGGTGGTCCGCCTGGGCGTGGAGTTAGGAGAGGCTGTAGAGAGCTTTCACTACTATGCTCATGTTTTGTCTGTAATCAGCAACTGCATCCATCTGTTTAATTCGTAACCATAATGTATTTAGTTGATCGCGCGTGTAAGTATTAACATAAGTATTAGGACTAACTAGTAAACATTATTGTGAAGTTTCAAGTTAGGCATTTGGTATACACATTGGCAACGGTGCGTCAACACACTGTTTCACTTTGTTGAAGATGGAAAATATGTATGTTGTTTTCTTTCCTTGTCAGGGATCTTTCCAGTTTCATAAGTGTCAACAAAGACAGACAGCAGCTCGGGCACGCCAATCGCATAGGAGACTTGGACTATGGCCGTTGGCTACAATGGACTTGGCTGCTCGCCTGACAATGTATGCCGCACTTCTGTCCATTTTGCTGGGTCTTTGCCAGAGATTGCATTACCTCCGTGAGCACCCCAGCCACCGTAGGTGTCGATGATGATCTTACGACCAGTGAGACCTGCTTCACCGTGAGGACCACCTACCAATGACGAAGCTGCCGGATGGGTTGAGGTGAAATATAGGTTTTTATCCAAGTACTTCTCCGGGACAACTGGTTTGATCACATGCTCCCTTCAAGTCGGCAGCAATCTCATCATTTGTGACCGTCTCATCATGCTGAGTGGTGATCAGGATAGTGTGGACGCGGATAGGAACCATGGCACCATTGTTCATTCAAATCTCAAAAGTAAAAACTCAGAAACACCCATCTTCATCTCTCTTCTTCACCCCGATCCATTTCATTCAAACCTCCAACTCACCACTGACGACCACCTCATCACCTCCGACCACCGCAACCCCCACCATCGTCCACACCAGCTCCGCACCGCAACCCATCCACACCACACCTCATCGAATCGACTGCACCCACCCCTCCTCGTCATCATTCTTTACCCACCCCTCATCGTCGCCCATCTTCACCCAACCTCTTCTCGTCGCCACCGGCAGCAGCCCCTCCTCGGGAAATGGTTGGGAATGGATTTTTTGCTTTAATGTTATGATTTTGCTATATTGGGAATGTGTATTGTGTTTGATATTAATGGTCTAACAATGTCGCTAGCAGAGGTTTAATGAAGCCTGATTTGTTAATGGAGACGCATTGGCACATATGTTCTGCCTAACATCTTACGTTTGTGATGGTTAAAGTTTACATTCCGGACAATGCTGGTGTTATTGCTGTGTTTTGTTGTATTGGCATAGCTCGGAAGTAGGATATTTCCTTTTCCGATATGTTTAACCATATACTTCTGAATGACTTTTAGCATAATGCATTTGTTTGTATATATAATTGGTGATACCTTTTGAAGGCGAAAGCTGAGTTTCCTTTTCATTGCAGTTGTCGACCCTGTGGAAGCAGAAAAGAAGGCATAAACCCCTTAAACCGTGTCCGAATACGTACAACTGCTGCCTTACATCTTGATCAGAGTATTCTATGTTGTGTCATTCGGTTGACTTTAGCAGATTTTAATTTGAAGAACTTCTTATTTGAAGCTTCTACATGCATGCATGTCTTGTTATGACTGGGAACTGATTTCGGAAAGCTTGTTATGATGTACTGATTATTTCCTGTTAATTTTCAGAGGTATCTGGCTTTAGTGGTTACTTAATTGTGGATGCCAACGGTGGTCTAAACCAACAACGTACAGGTACAGCTGTATGTCGAAACTTGTTGAGTTTCAAATTTGTAGCTGATATTGATGTGCCATATGTTTATATTATGTTCTCACTTTAAAGTCACTGTCAAAAAGTGAGCTTCTGTAGGTATGATCACAGTTTCATAACCTCATTGTACCTTTGTTTGTATTCGAAGGCCTCAGAATGTCTTCCTCGTATCTGAATCTTTGGAAGTGTTGGAAGTGCATGACGTAAACATTGGGGAAGAGATGAGGAGAAAACAGCAACCTGCACATGAAGCTTATGATGAAGACGAAGATATGCACGGTGGTGGACAGCGTGTGCAATGTGCTCAGCATCAAGCAGCTTCGCGGAAAGGATTTGGAACATTGTTGAGGTGTGACAATGAGTGTGGTTGCTGCCGGATTATGTATTTTAATGTATCGTGCATTTGTACGTATCTTGTATGTGGATAAAACATAGTAATGAAAGTTTGTGGAACTGAGCACTGTGGAAAAACAAACTCTTTTAATTATGAGAAGTTTGTGGAATTGAGCAACAACATTTTACACATATGTAATGAAAGTTAAATTTTAGCTAAATTTTGTGATAAGTATTTTGAATGTTTGAAAATTATTATATGAAAAATAAAATTGATAACGTGGACTGTTCGGAAGTTGTGGTTGACGGTCGGAAGTTATGGTGGCGGCCGGTCGGAAGTTGTGGTGGTGGTCAAATGAGGGCCGATGGTGGTGGTATGAATGAGGTGCAATGGTGTAACGAATGAGTAAAATAGATGAATTTATTGAAATATTTATAAACATAAAAATTTTGAATTTAATTTTAAGATAAAAAATGATTCAAAAGTAAACTCAATATCATTTCAAAACTTTTTCAAAACCTTGTTTATAAACAGAGCCTAAGAGGTTGGTTTAAAATTTTTGGAAGATTGATTTTGAAGTTTAGTTTAAGAAGAAATGAGTTAAAATTATAGCTCAAATCAATCTCAAAATCAAAATCAAAATATTTTTTTATAAACAGGCCCTAATTTGTGTTGGGTATATTTTCTTCACAGAGGAAGGATCCCTTTGACAAAAGATATCAATATCTTCTGTTTGGCTGAGCCTTAGGGCAAGTGCACCAGTGAACTAAGACTAAGGGGCAGGACTTGGGTCTTCGCAGCACACCAATGGACTAACAAATGGGTTGGACTGAAAGTTAGTCCACCCAGACGAAGATCCGGACCTTCCCACGACCCAATCAATAGTCCGGACCATGAATATAATAATATTATTAAATATTTTTATTGAATTATTTTAAAATTATATCAAATTAATTTATTTTCAAAAATATTTATAAGTATTATTTTTAACTTAGTGTTTTTGTTTATATTTATTATATAATTATATTTATAAACAATTGAAATCATTTGATTATAATATTATTGTGAAATTATTTAAGTAATATTTTCTTTATATGACACTTAACACAAATCAAATAATTGATGAAATTAAAATATATTTATATTTATAAAGGATGAACATCTATTTAATAAATCGATACTTTCACCATACATCTACCCCCTCCGTGGCTCTGATACATGCAAAGAGAAGCGAGTACTGAAATCTGAAACGCCCAACGTGTCGAACACATCAATAGTAAGGTTAATCAGGCATGAGTCATTTGTATCCTCTAGCTTGACGTACTGAAATGAGTAATACCATACAAAGAGGTCATAAGGCACTTGTTACAGTTATTAAATAACTGACACTTCATTGAATACTTCATATTGGGAATTTCAACAAACCCACATATAAAATCCCCTAACAACGCCTTTCACACGGCTAAAACGGGGTAAATAGTGGAGAATTGAAATTCATGTTGAAATATGCAACAAAGGCCTGTTATTACTTAACCAACATTTACGTATTACCACTTCGTGTTGTCAAGCAGATTCAAATCCATGAATTCATAACCTTTCACAACCTTAACTACTAATAGTTTCTGTTGTTAGACAAAATCAGACCTATGTACTGAAATTATAATTCCACAGAATCATTTCCATTTCAAAGATAGTTATATGACTATGTATTGATTTATCACATAATGAAAATTTAGCCTATTATATCTACCATAATACTATCTCGTTCTATTTCTTCTTCATCTACCTCATAACTGGCAATTTCATTGTATATCTCGTTTATGTCTTTCCCTTCACTAATCAATTGTGTCAAAATTATCGGATTAACATATATTTCTTCCAAAACAATGTTTTGTTTAAGAAAGATTTTTGCGTTACTAATGTTGTTTTCAAGATTAATATTTCTGGGATAGCTAAACACATTTTGTTTAACTCGGGTGATAAATCCTTTAATTACCTTAATCATATGCTTATGATTATGGTATCTGGATTAAGTGAAAGTGTTATCCACTCTTCTTTGTAATAAACTTGAATATATTATATTTTATTAATATAAAGTTCTAACTAGTCAATAATTACTTAAAACATACTTATGTTTTTGTTATTTCTTGATTATCTTGAATCGCTGGAGTGTGAGATCCTTGTGCATCCTCCATAACTTTTTTCTTAAAATAACTTAGAAAGTTTTTTGAAATAGAAATTAAGAGAGAAGTCAGAATGTTTGAACAAAGAGAAATTCTTCTTCAAACTGATTCTCAAATTACATCATATACTCCTTATATAGTGGAGTAAGCACACTGGGATACATATTTGCAGATGTCACTACTCACCTCATACTCTACTACTTTACATATTTTCTCACGTTGAAATAAAAACGCTCAACTATTTTACACAACCAAACAAATGAGCTTTAAAGTTTATTTAATTCTTATCTTGTTCTCTTTTGTGACTCATCCTTTCATTATCACTTCTTTTGTTTCTCCATCTTCTTCTTCATAATGATCCTCCATTTGTTCAGTACATCTTAATTCTCAATTATTGGGATCTCCATGTTACTTCCTCCACAGTAACTGCAATAATGTTCTTCATAATCTCTTCCAATAATTTTGCAGTATAATGGCATAGCTTCTTTGTTCACAAATCTTTCCCTGTTACTTCTTGTTTTTACCCTTGTTTCTGGCTTAGTAGCGTCATAATCCACTTACCATCTTCTTCAAAATAATTTTTCCTTATGTCCTTTGCATATGTGTAGACTAGCTAATGATCTCTGTTAATGCTAATCCATATTGAGTTTCTATTGTATGTATTAATCAACCCCTTAATTATCTGGCTTGTCTGAGTAACTCTTTTCTCTCTAATAAACTCAATTACCTCTTCCTTTTTGATCTCCGGTTGCGCCTCTGATTCATTTGGATAATTTATGTTTTTTGTCATCCCTATCTTGACCACTGTAATAACTGGTTTAATCCCTTCTTCACTTATCTCTGCCGGTGCTAAATAAAATCTTACATAATAAAGATCTGCATTTGTGATTCTTTTGTAGTTTAACAACACCTTGTGTAATTCTGGAATTTCTGCTAACTCCTTTCCAGTTCTTGTATAAAATGTGGACAACATTTCATAACTATAACAACTCTTGATTAGCTTTGGTCCTGCTCCCATTAATGCAATGAGCTTATTATAGCGTTTAAATCCATCAAATCGTCTGATAATGGATTTTCGTTTAAATACTTTATTATTTTCCATGAATTATCAAGATATACCTTTGCAATATAGGCAATACTTCCCCTTTTATCTTGTTTAACGCTTTTTGCATATGTATACATTTGTAATTTTGTTGGTATTTTGGCTTCCTTTCTTTTTTCCATCATTCATGCCCTTAAATTAATAACTTCATTAACTTTCTCTTCAGTGCTTATCTTTTTTATACCTGGAATAATTTCCTCTCTTTTCTTAGCAGCGGCAACTCTGCCTGATTCAGGATTATCTAATATAACTTCTTTCTTTTTTAAAGGCCTCTCTGGCTCTTTAACAATCGGAATATCATTTTGGATAACTTGATCAGATAATTTTGTTACAGTTTCCATCCTGGAGTTCAGACTGGAAAGCTTATGATCATATTCATCCATTTTATGTATAACATTTCCTTAATCTCTTTAACTTCTTGAGATATAATTTGCAAAAAGTGTGTTTTTTTAAATACATGCTATAACATGATAACAGAGAATCGCAGAAGCGATAAAACACGAGAAAACTCAGAAATTAGAAGACAAAAATTAACCTGCTGAAAAAGGTCCAGAGGATCGTTGAATAGCATAGAACAAATCTGCACAGTCGATTTCGAAGATGTAGTGAGAAAATTTGAGTACAGTAGCCCATCTCATAGCATATAAGAGTGATAAACCTTCAGCTTCCACATTAGAGAACACCCTTTCCTGTACAAAAGATCCCGCCCCGATAATATAACTGTTTGAATCTCTTAAAACACAACCAAAACCTGCTTTGTTTACGCTTCTGATCCAAGAGGCGTCACAATTGAACTTCAAATAATTAACTTTAGGGGCCTGCCAAACCGACCATATATTGCCTTCTGAAACTGAGAAGTTATAGACATGACAGCTGCTGAAAGAGGCTTTATTTTTCACAAAGCCAGATGATTGAGATATATCCAATGTCTTCTCTTGATGAATGATTAAATTCCTGTTTTCCCAAATCATATTGGCACCAATGGCAATTAGAGCAAGTTTCTCAGATGTATAGTTATTAACTATAAACCAAAGTCATTCGTCAATCCTGTTAAAAGAGGAATGATCTCATAGCTCAGAGACCTGTAATTCAGACCATAAACATTTCGCCCACCAACATTGAAGGAAAACATGAGGTGTTGTTTCAAGATGGTAACCACAGATTAAGCATTTCTGGTTTCCATTAATTCTTCGTAACCTTAAATTGTAACCAGTCGGTAATGAATTATGGAAAAGCCTCCAAATAAATATTTTGTACTTAGGCTGGATATTGAGTTTCCAGATACTGTTCCAGAAATGAGACACTCCTGATTTATCTGAAATTCTCCAACTGAAGAAGCTACCAGATTATCTTGGTTCAGTTTCAATTTGCAGTATGCTGATTTAACTGAGTAACTTCCATGATCCTCCAAAACCCAATGAGGAGAACCTTGTTCATTCACTTTCATCCATTCCTTCCGTTTCAGCCCTGCATACCAAATACTTCTCCAGGCAAAGGATGATCGAGTTCCCAACCGAGATTCCAAAATAGTACTATTCTTATAGTATTTAGCCTTGAAAATTTTACCTACCAAATTATCAGGTGAACAGTAAAATTTCCAAAACTGTTTTGCCAGTAAAGAATCATTAAAAGCTTCCAAGTCCCTGAAATTAACTCCTCCTTCAGTTTTGCTTCTTGAAAGCTGTTTACCCTTGATCTAGTGTAAAGTACCTCCCTTCATGTTATTTGACCACCAATATTTATACATAATATCAGAAAGCCTCTGGCAAACAGACTTAGGTATTTTGAAACACATCATAGGAAATATTGGTAAGGCTGTAAAGACTGATTTTATCAAGGTTTATCTTCCAGCAAAGGACAGTAATTTTTCCTTCCATCCAAGGATTTTTTGTCAAGTGCGTTCAATTAAAAACTTAAAAAGATCAGTTTTCCTTGCACTTGACATCAAAGGGAGTCCGAGATATCGGAGATGTTTATCAATTTGCTGAACATTGAAAATACTCATGATGGACTGTCTTGTCACCATATCAACATTTTTACTGAATATTATCTCTGATTTGGCAAAATTGATTTTCTGTCCAGAAACAGATTGATATTACTTGAGGATAATATTCAGGTGTTGAGCATTTGATACAATAGCTTTTAGGAAAAAAAAATACTGTCATCAGCAAACAGCAGATTAGATATTATAGGACCTCCCCTGCATACTGAAATTCCTTGAAGCAACTTATTCATCTGATCAGTTTTTAATTTCCTCGCTAACCATTCAACACACAACAGGAAAAGATAAGGTGATAAAGGGTCACCTTATCTAAGACCTCTCGAAGGTTTAATAGGATCCGAGTACTGACCATTAATAATGACCTTGTATTCTACTGTTGAAATACAAGTCAAGATTAATGATATCCATCTTTCTGGAAAACAAAATGAGTACAACATTGTTTCCAAGAACTTCCATTATATTCTATCATATGCTTTGATCATATCAGTTTTTAATGAAAGGAAACCTATTTTCTGTTTCTTCCAGGACTTTATGAAATGTGAAAGCTCATGTGCCAAAAGAAAATTGTCAGAGATACCTCGTCCTTGGATAAAAGCACTTTGGCTATCCGAAATTAATCCGTGCATAATTCCTTTCATTCGGTTGGCCATAATCTTAGTAATAACCTTTCCCGCAACATTAAATAAAGAAATCGGTCTAAAATCCCTCAGATAGTTGGGATTATTCACCTTAGAAATTAGGACAATTGAGGTATCATTTAGTTCATTATCCAAAGTACCCTCATTCATCATCCTACAAATCTGATGAGTAAAATCAGATTTAATGATGAGCAAAAAGTGTGTTTTATAAAGCTTAAAATTACTTAAATATTTATAAATTACTAATAATTTCTTTTTATTTATTAAACAGTTGTATCTTCTGCGAACTCAATATTTTGATTTTTAGAAATTTTATTTCCCTTTTCAATGTTATGACCCAAAAATCTAACATTTGTTTGAAATAAAGACTTTTTTGGTTTAGATATTACCAAACCATTTTATTATTATTATTTCCTTGAATATCCTTAAATGCTTAAAATGCATTTCAATATCTTTAGAAAAAACTAATGTATCACAATAATAAAATCACAATATAGAGTGAAAATATCAGTCATGATTTTTTGAAACTCCGATGGTGCATTCTTCGAACCAAAAGGCATGACATTCCATTCATATTGACCAAAAGGAACAATAAATGCAGTTTTATACCTATCAGCCTTTTCAATTGGAATTTGTCAATATCCTGACTTTTTAAATCACATTTTGAAAATATAATTGATTTAAATAATCTATCCAATCCATTTAAGAACTTTATTAAAAGGTTTATAGTTTATTACTAACCTCGGGGCTCCTCTTTCTTGCTCACTGTGTTTATTAACAATGAAAGCTGTACAAGACCAATGAGATTTAGGAGTAATTAAACCTTTCTGTAATAATGACTCTATTTCTTTTTTACATAATTCTAAGTATTCAACATTCATTTCGCAATGTCTAGCCTTAGTTGAAATTTTCTTTTCATCAAAATCTATTATATAATAGAATACAATCTATGATCAAATATGAAATGTCTAAAATACCCCTTCCTTTTTATCACTTATTACAAACAATGCCATAAATCAAGTGTTGACCGTATTTGAACATATTTAACCGCATATTTAACCGTATTTGACCGGGTATATTTTTAATCCGTATACGAGCGCATATTTGACCAACTGTTAATCATATTTGACTGGATAGATTCCACATTTGGGATGATGAGTAAGCGTATTAGATCGTATTTTATCGATTATTAACAAAGTCTATGCGGTACCGAACATTTGATCAATTGTTGACCGTATTTAACCAGGTAGATTTCACATTCGTGACGATGTGTGAGCGTAGTTGATCATATTTTATTGAGTACGAACAAAGTATTGACCATATTTAACCATGTACATTGCACATTCGGGATGACCTGTGACGAAACCAATACCGAATAATTTTTATTTAATTTTTGAAATCTAGACAACATGTGTATGTTCCGGCCGCTTCTCTGTCGGGACGACGGGTGCCCATCTAGTCTTCCTCATATAAAAGAAAATTAATATGTTTCTTTCTATCCCAAAACACAATAGGATGATCATTACAAATTTCTAATGAAAACTGGCTTATAAGCGAGAGTCTGACACTTCTCTTCTAGCAGGCGGTGCTGGATGTGACGCACTTGTTGATTGCTGGATGGCGGAAAGTGTAGTGTGGGGCTTGCTTCTCTCTTGCTCCGGATTCTTCTGAAGTTGCCAATCTTTCTGAGAATGCCTGAAATGAGGGTGGAGGTCTCGATGGGCCTGGTGTTGGGCTTGCTTGTTGGGCCTTGGAGTTGATTTAGGGCTTGGCCCAAATTTGGTGTTGGGCTTGGGCTTGGGCTTGGGCTTGGGCTTGGCCCAATTTTGGTCCTTTGGTTTGGTTCTTCGGTTCAGGACTCGCTTTTAATTCGTCGGGCCAGTCCAAATTTTATTTAAATTAATTAAATTAATTAATTTTTTTATTAATTAAAATAATTTATTTAAATTTATTTTCGGTATAAAATAAAATTTTAATGCCTACAATTGCATCCACTGAAAAATTCAAAAAACATGAATAGGTGATGGGACTAACTGGAATCAAAATAATATTTCAAGATAGTGTGAACGAGATCCAGCGGAATCGAAAGTTAAATTAATTGGGGAAGATTTTGGACCATGATCACCTTCATCGTCGGCGACTTCGTTCTTAGAATCAGTTTGTTCGACGGAAAGAGTAGAATGCTGATCATCGGCGTCACTGTCCAATTCCAAATCAGAGCACGACCTCATTCCGATATGCTGTGTCTTGTAAACTTAGGATGTGTTTGATTTAATTTCAGCCATATCAAATCGATTTAACGTTGAAATCGATCAACGTTAATCATAAAGGTTTGTTTGAAAAGATTATGACAACAGAATATTTATCTTAATTCTGAATTGTTTAAAGACTTAAGTACCCTTTTATGATGTTTTTATATACAGATTAAGTGAATTAAATATGATCGTTAGATGGAATAATTTAATGGTTAGGATGTTTTAATACTTTCTATTTGAAATTGTCCTTTTTATTTGATCCATTCCCTTTTACAAATTTTCCATAAAAGTAGAACTTCTTAAATTACTAGATGAAAGCTTGAGTTTGACTCGATACTTGTAACAGTTAAATGAGGTCGGACCATTTTTTTAAAGCACATAAATGCTCCAACTAAACTCATGGAGAATTAAGCGAGTCTAATTTTAAACCGTAAATGACCTGATTCGTGCTGAGTAGTAAGTGCCTTGCTCAAATTTGATTCGTCTGATTCTTTATGAGTCATAGTTCGAGTATTTACTTACAGTGA
>JAWWMW010066858.1:0-15147 GCA_035048345.1 Echeveria elegans | reverse complement strand
CGTGGATATTAATGTGGCTCTTGATTTTGCCATTGTGCTCGATCCCAGGTACAAAATATTATATTTGGAGTTTTTTTCTAAAGTTATTCAAAAAGGATAGTATGAGCAACTTGACAGCGGAAGAAGAGGAGCCTAAAACGAAGGAATGGGTAAAAGCAAAATTAAATGAAGTGATCAGCAATTTTCGAAAGCTATATTCGAAGTATACGGTTGTGGAAGGTGAGGATTATTTAAGTTTCAAAAATATGATAAATTATGAACCTTCTTTATTTGACGGAGATGAAGATTCGTATACTACATCAATGAGTCAGTTTATGAAGCTTAGAAAGCAGAAGGATGTTGTTGAGGTAAAAGATTAAGTAGATAAGTACTTTAATGAACCATCTAAAAACCTTGAAAATAAAAATTTTAGTTTGTTGGATTGGTGGAAGGAGAACACCGGTAGATATCCTATTCTTTCCAAGATTGCCAAAGATATATTTGCGATTCCAGCCTCCACCGTTGCTTCGGAATTAGCTTTTAGTCTAGGATCAAGGGTTGTGGATCCTTTTAGAGCTTCATTAACTCCTAGGATGATTGAAGGATTGGTTTGTCTGAACGATTGGCTTCGAGGTGGATCATTTTCTATGTATAAGGAGCCAACCAAAACTGAACTAGAACTCTCTATACATAACTAGAAAATTGGAAGCATGTATATTTTTAAGCAGTAAGCACTACTATTCAATTTATTTTATATTTAACTTTTTACATCTTATATACATATTACTAATACTGTGCTCCTCAGTTGATTGCAAGGTGACATAACCCGATATCGCAAACTCGTGAAGGAGTCGATGATGATTTTATTTGTTATATCATGTTTATCGGTCTTTAATTAAAACTCCATGTTATGACAAAAATCTGAAGTTCCTTTATATTTAATTTTAATTTATGTCAAATTTTATTTTTATTATTCATGATGCAAAGCGGGTTTCAATCCAAACCGCACTGCACCGCACCGCACCGCAAATGTCGTACACCGCATTTGTGGTTTCCACAAATATGATCCGGTTTATGATTTTAAAAATCAATAACCCACTTAATGTGGTGCGGATGTGGGTTTATCTCTAACCCGCACAAAACCGCACCGCGCCCACCCCTACCTCTAAAGATATTTTTTGCATGAACCACCCATAAAAATACATTTTTTTGCTACAAATCACCTCTTTCTCAAAACCCACTCTTTTGCCCTAATTTTATTTTAAAATTTCATAAAAAAATATCAAAAACTCTTAAAAACTTAAAAACTTCATAAAACAAATATGTAAGAGCCACCCATTTAGTTTCATCTTTAATAAAAAAAAATTATACCTTAAGAATATATTTGTATAAATTTAAATTGATATTTCAAAAAATTAACAACATTTAGTACAAAAATTTATCCAAAATATAAAAAATTATTGAATAGTTTGAAATTATGTTTTTGAATGTCTCTGAATTTTAACAAATCTTTTTTACTTTTTTTGTTATTTTTATTAATTTTTTATATGAAATATTATGGGAAATTCAAGTTTTATGATACATTTATATTTAAAAATAACAACAAAAATTAAAAGATTCGATAAAATTTAGAGATGTTCAAAAACATAAGTTCAAACTATTCAACAATTTTGTTCTATTTTGGATAAATGTTTGGGCTAAATATTGGTAAAATTTTGAATTATCAATTTAAATTTATACAAATATATTCTTAGGACATAATTTTTTTTATTAAAGATGAAACTAAATGGGTGGCTTTTTCATATTTGTTTTATGAATTTTTAAAATAAAATAAAGACAATAGAGTGGTTTTTGAAAAAAGAGGTGGTTTGTGGCAAAAAAAATATGTTTTTATGGGTGGTTCATGACAAAAAAATTTAGAGGTGGTTCTTGGAAAAGAGTGAGTTTTATGGGTGATTTTGGGTAAAACATCTTATTTTTTATAGTTTAACGTTTTTGTTGCACACCGCTAACACGCTTCATCGATATTCATGTTTTTCAGACTGTACACTCCTCAACGACTCACGATGACGGAGAAGGAATAACGAAGGTGGAAAGAAAAAATTACTTCCTCACATGATTAAGGAAGAATGTCATTGTTATAATTTGAACTATTAACCTTGTGAATAGTGAAAATACGGAACTTAGGAGTCTCTTTACTTTTTTTTTCTATCTTCTCTTTCAATTGATATTTAAGTGATTACTATTAGTAAAAATGGACTCAATTACTCTGCTTAACTAATTTTTGGTTGATCTTAACTGAGCAAGTAATCAAGTACAATGTACTTTTGAGCTGCTCCATTTTGTTTTGTTTTTTATGAATTAAAATTGTCAGGAAATTCAAAAAATTGGGATTTATTCAGCATCGGATCCATGATTAGTT
The DNA here is from genome assembly GCA_035048345.1 of Echeveria elegans. Classification (NCBI taxonomy): domain Eukaryota; kingdom Viridiplantae; phylum Streptophyta; class Magnoliopsida; order Saxifragales; family Crassulaceae; genus Echeveria; species Echeveria elegans. The sequence goes on along the minus strand of JAWWMW010066858.1, from coordinate 12,746 downwards.
TTGATTAGGGGACATCGACAAAATGCAACAAAATTTAACCATCCATTCAATTTTGCACCGAGTAAATAAATCGTCAACAGTAGTTTGCAGTGCTTCGAGCCTTTATGTACCTTTTTTATTTTGGCATGACCGTTTTGTTCGAAATGTAATAGTACACCTTGATAATCAGAATGTACACAACTCGTTATGAATAAAAAGATTCATTTGCATTTTGGATAAACTTAAAACATGTATGAAACAACCAATCATGATCAATTGTCTGAGTTACAAGTCGTAAATATTGAATTATAGATGGGTGGATCAAAATCGTTTTCCGCAACTTCTATGAAAACTGAAACATATTGGAAAAGGTAATGTATTACAAAAGAATTCTCATTTTGCATATTGTTATTTTTCATTTTTAGATCTCTGATCGGTGTTAAAATGGTCTAATATTTAGACACATATTTGCTTACATTCTTTATATTTATAGTATGAAATTGGTCGAATTCTACACTTATGTTGTTATTTCAGGTATAAAATAAACTTTCAGATAATTAAAGAGGTCAAATACAAAACAGAGCAAATATGAGGAGAAAAATAGCAAAAATATAAGATTTTGGTCAAAGCAAAAGTCAAAGTCAACGAAGCAGTTTGAAGGTCAAACTCGATCGAGCTGAAAGTTACTCGACTGATTAGTGCTAAAAGGAAAGTTACTCGACGAAACTGAAATCTATTCGACCAAACTGAAGTCTACTCGGTCGAGAAACTCAATGACAAGAAACAGAAGGCGCCAACTTGACCAAGCAGGGAGGCTACTCGACCGAGTGGAATATGTACTCGATCAGGAAAGCTACTCGACTAAAAAGACAACTCGAGCAACTTCAAAAGACACAGTAACTCAACCATACAGTTGCTTCAATGAAGTATTCATGCAGGAAAGTCAAGAAGCAAGAAGACTTTATGGTGGAGAATTTATGGGATGACATTATGAGAGAAATTATTTTGGAGGTTTAATTTGAAGAATTAAAAAGAAGGAATTATGATTCATCATAATGGAGACAAGTAAAGAGACTTTGGAGCACTATATAAAGGAGGCTTCATTTCATATTTTGAACACACTCCCACATAAGAGAGTATATTTTTAGGAGAGTTCCCCCTTAAGGGGCGCAACTCGACCGCCCCTACTCGACTGTGAAGAAAAAGAAAGAGACTACGTATTGAAGACCCATTAATTAACTGAGCATTTTCTAAACCTTTCTTAGATTTACTTTTATTTTACTTTTGTTATGGTTTGTTGTTCACTCGCCATGAGTGAATAGTTTTGTTGGTGACAAGGGTCTAACGGATTCTTAAAAACTCATGAATGATTAAATACTTTTTATACATCTTATGAGTGTTTTTTTAATTAAAATAACTTTAATTACTTGATTTAGTAGTATTTAGTTTCTAACCTTTATGTCGGAGAAGGGATGTCACAAGGAACCTTCGTAAAACATGAAATTAGATTTTTTATCTAGGAAGAGCTTTTGGAATTAACTTACGACACAATAATATTTCATTTCACTGACAAAGTAATGAGGCAAGTCAAGAAGTTAAAACAGTTGTTGAGGACTGAGGTATGGATGAAGTTGGAGAACTTGTAAATGACAAAAATTCTAACCATCAGAGTCTTTCTCAAAAGTAAAGTTCATGAATTTCAAGATTTTTGAGAATATTTGGCTGATTTTGCCAGGTTGGTTATTGATGTGAGTGTTGAAGATGAGGATCAAGCCGTTATTATTTTAAATACCTTGCCTACCTCTTATGCAAATTTGTTGAAACTATCACTATAAGAAAAAAGCGAATTTTCTTAGTTCCTTTCACTACAATAATTCTTAGCTCGAACATTACGCATTGTAAGTATTGTGCATGGATTTTTATATCAGTAAATTATTTCCATCGGATTTGAGGAGAAGCCACCGTACAAAGCCCTAAAGGAGTCGAACTGGGTTATCAATCGTTATGTCGTTTCAGTTTCTGTTACATTAACTGTTTGTCCAGCTGTGTTAACAAGAGTCAAAAAACAACTGAATCATAAACAATAATTGAGCTGTCAATTTCAGAAACGACACCTCTAACTACAACTTTCGGGTTGTGGATGCTGCGGATTGGGACTATGATACTTCTTCAAGACTAATGCAAATAGAGATCTCTTCTAGCTCCGTTCTTACTTCTGAGTTTGAACACTTCTTTCTCGCGCATAGTAAGAAACCCGTAGGACTGTTGCTGGAGGCCCTTAATTGTCTGCCTAAAGAAATCTTCAACGGCACAGGCAGTGCAAAAAGAACTAATGATGAGCATGCAATTTCATGGGATTGCAGCATATGTTTGGAGAGAAGTTTAGCATTGGAAACTAGTTAACTCGATTACCTTGCAGTCATAGGTTTCACAAAGCATGTCTGGGCCAGTGAGTTCAGAAATGCGGAGATTGCTCATGCTGCCGAAGAAGTGTAATTTAACAGCGTATCATTTTCACAATCCATGTTGTTTTAACTTATGAAGTTTTTGGTGTAGCTGTATCATGTCCATGGTTGTCCCCACTTATAAATCTTGCTTCCATGTAATCAAATGCGCCATGAAACTTGCGATAATGATTTTCCAAGGTACCCAGCATAAAGAGAGCTGTCCTCTGCAACCAAAAATATATGTACAAGACCAGATACTGTATAATAAAGCTGCTCCAAAACTTTATAGGCCATCAACACTGAAACCCAAAATCAAGGAGGCCCAACCAAACATGGACAACACCCAAAATTCTTTTGAAAAAAATTAATTGGTCAGTTGATGATTTATCAAGTTGAAAAGCATCATAAAATATTCTTTTCAGTTCTTTGACCATTGGAAACAATAATTAATTACCAGATACTTAGTTGCAATTTGATTTGAATAATCACGTACTCTGGTATTATCCACTAATGTTAGCCAGGCATGCATTTCTGGTTATAATCAGGTCTGTTTATAAACAAACTTTAAAAAAAATTGAGATTGCTTTGAGTTGACTTTTTAACAATTTTTTCATTCATTTTAACTTCAATTTTTTTTTTCAAAACTCATTTGAATTTTTTTTTCAAAACTTTTTTTATGACACAAACACTCAATTGAACCAGTCTATATCCAATTAAACACACAATTGAATCAATTTATACCACACCGCCACCACCACTTCCGGCCACCGCCCACCACCGCCATAAATCCAATAATGAACAAATTTATTTAAGGATATTCAAAAAGAGGTGGCCGACCGAAAGTCATGGTGGTGGCCGGTCAAAAATTATGATGATGGTCGGTCGGAAGTTGTGGTGGCCGGTCGAAAATTATGGTGTTGGTCGGGCGGAAATTATGGTGGTGGCCGGTCGGAAATTATGGTGGTGGTCGGTCGGAAATTATGGTGGTGGTTGGTCGGAAGTTATGGTGGTGGCCGGTCGGAAATTATGGTGGTGGTCGGTCGGAAGTTATGGTGGTGGTCGGTCGGAAGTTATGGTGGTGGTTGGTCGAAAGTTATGGTGGTGGCCGGTCGAAAATTATGGTGGTGGTCGGTCGGAAGTTATGGTGGTGGTCGGAAGTTGTGGTGGCCGGTCGGAAGTTTTGGTGGTGGGATTAGGAGCAAAGATGTTATGAATGAGTAAAAGTAATGAATTTATTTTTTTGTTTAGAAACATCAAAAATTTTGAGAAAGGTTTTGAGTTTTAATTTTTAGTTAAAAACTGAATGAAAATGAATTCAAAACAAGTTCAAAACAAATCTCAAAATTGATTTATAAACTGGGCCTCAATCTTTCCGTCATTAAAATAGTATCAAAATCCTACCTTAAAAATTTACATATTTTCACAAAAAATTGTGAAATGAAACTGCTAAGAAAATACTCTATCACAACAATAAATGATGGCGAGAGTACAGACCGGTGGGGCGACCTATTGAAATTAAAACTTACGAGTAAAGACGACCTAAAAGCTTTAAGACTGGTAGAGACTCGAAATGTTCAAATATGATGCTGATCGAAAATAGGCTAGCTAGACTAGAAGCTTAAATACACCGATGCCAATGCCAAGACTAAGCATTCATTTTTCCACCAATGGAGCTTTCTTACCTAGCCTCGCCGACAATTCCCATATCCATCATGTGGTTAATAAACACTACTGTCATTCTGATGCCATAGAAAATCCTGCACTGATATCAAACCAAGCTCGTGTAAGAAAAATCTGAGGGTTGCTGAAATTTTGTAGACTCGACAATGCCCATCGTGTAAAACTTTGGTTACATCAAGATTTTGTGAGTCAAAGCACACATGCACCAACATAATAGGAAGCCATGTTCCCCGTGTTATATGAGTTTATGACTAAATTACGTACGAAATGAGATTTATGCAATTTTCTAACCTTCCCATTTACGAGTTCAATGTAGGAAACAACCCTTAGTTTCTGCTCCTGCTTCAGCATTTAAGGGTTTCATACGTGTGCACACTCATTTTAGTCAATAGTTAGCTATCTCTATTTGTATGTGTACTAGCTAGTTCAATGGGTTCAAAACCGGATCTGACTGCCTAGTAGTTGAATGAACAGAGTTAATTATTATTAAGAGCAAAAACAAGTTCGTGAATAGAGATAATTACTCTGAAAAGAAGAAATGAAATACCCTTTTGCTCGGGGATTCGTATATTTTACGGAAACTAAGAATTCAAGCTCCTGTGGTCAATTTTAGATATAAGGATCATCTTTCTAGGAAAGGGAAAGAAAAGGTATGATGAATTTTAGAGAACGGTCAATGGTGTGGGGGTAAGGTAAACTAAGGCATTGCCACCTTCCCCAATGACATTGTAATTCTAAATGTAAATAACTTAATGCGCATTAAACCTTGACCTGGCGTACTTACATTCTATGTATATGTGTGGGAGAGTAAACTCATCTGTTATACATAATGTATACTCTAAAGAAACAATGTAATGGTACTTTGGCCACTTAAAAAATCAAGAGTGCTGGTAGGTGAAAAGGGTCATATAACCATTGGCCTAGTTACCCCCCAACTTATTGAAATTAATAATTAGTCGAATAACACCCAAGAGACAGCATAGCATACACTAATATGGAGCCGGGAAAAAAATCTTATACAGTATGAGTCTAGGATATCACTAACTAGGAAAACTATCAAGTGTGTTGGTGTATTAGTATTATTATTGAAATAATAATAGATGCTTCATGAGTAGTTTGATATAACTTCTCATAAAAATGATTTGAGATTTCATAAAGACAGGACCGGTGCTTAGGTGGTTACGACTTACGAACGGGGTAAGGCTCTTCTTTGTTATGTGTACCTTTTGAATTTATTCATTTTGATAGTTATTTAGCTGAATCTACCCTCACATAAGCAGCAATAATAAAAGCTTGTGTCCCACAGAGATGCCCCATACACTCAAAATCAATGCAGACGATGATGATGATATAAAGATGCTAGTTGAGACCTTTCACACACGAAAAAAGAAAAGCGAACAAATTATGTATTCCCCCCTTTTATGCCCGAGTAACATCTATCATCATCAATGGGTGAATTTGACTATACAAGAACCTCATAATGGTGATGCAAATTTGACTCACAATATGTCATAGAAGTAGCCGAGCCTTAGGCCATCGGCAAATTCATAACTGTAGCTATAAATGAATCTAGACAATACCCCATTTAAGTTTTGGGAGAATGGTTGGACTGTGGGAATTAAAAAAAGGTGCCAGCAAATGCTTGTCAAGGAAATGTAATAACGTTTGGGAGAAGACGACAGAGCAAGCTTGTGGGGGAAAAGATGAGAGAGTACATAGCTTTAAACTCATGACATAGTTGCAATGATGCTAAACACATCCAAAGCCTTTTACATCAATCTATGCAAATTCCAGATCCCTTCCCAAGAGTTGGTTAAGATAATATTTCTACAGATTTACAGACCACTTTGACCAGAGATAAAGTAATATGGCAAGGTCTTATTCTAATATTGCAAGGAAGATTTAACTAACAGATAAATGAAAGAGTTGCAGATATCCCACTAAGAGAAAAGAACACTCACAGCTGTTGGTGGAAACTGGCAAGTGTGGAAAGCATAAAGTGGCAAAGGTGAGCATCTGCAGAGCCTTAACCTGGCAATTATCCTAAGCTGTCTGTTCAGAAAAGGATCGTGACATAAGTCATTGATCAAGTATATATGTGAAGAGAATGTGAATGAAGTTACTCCACATTACAATTTACAATAAACATACACAAGTACAGTACGGAAGTTACATGAGAGCTCATGCTCATGCATTGGAGTCCAATAAACAGTGGTCACTGCAATTGGGAGTTAGGGACCAATTTTTGGAGCTGAGAAAGACTGCTGCGACTGCGAAGCTGCATCATGCAGTCATAAATTGCGTGGATGATAGTGAGATAGTTCCAAAATTATATGAAAGGATGACAATATTTCTCAAGTGCTTGGATATTTTCCAAGCACTGATAATTCTCATAACACAAATTGAATCCTTTATCCAATGTTATGGTTACATTTTAACGACAGTGGATAAACACAACTAACGAAACAAAAAAATACACACCACTTCTATTCTATCTTGACACGTCGTATACTTGAATCATCCTCGGAGTCCAACATATTCTCTTGCCCGAGAAGACCAAACTGTTCTTGCAAAAACACCCTGAAAAAATCTCAAGACACGAGGACCTAAGAAATGAAAACTTTTAAGGATAAATATTAGTATACCATAAACTGGTATAGCTGATAGACATGGTATAACTTTACCAACTTCAGCTTATCCAGTACTACAATTCTTAATAGGAGAATGGGTTGGTTTATCATATGATACTGATAGATCCACATCCACAAACTCAAGCTTCATCCCTTCCTCGACCCATGGAAGGTAAACTAAAAACAAACCTCCATTTTGCTTCAACATAAGCTGGATTATAAGGAGCTCCCTCGTAGGATCTGGATCAAGCTTTTAAGGATTTACCAAATGTCTTGGCGTGATCTGTAAAGGGTGTGATCTATATACATAATGATGAGCTTCTTGCAACTCCCGGATGAATAGTTAGTCGGACTTGATTCCTACATAGTAACATATATCTGCTGAAGTTAGTCAACCAAACTAGCTACCAGTTGCAGTTTGCACAGCTGCGTTCAAATCCTCCTGTTATACTTGCATCTTCCATGAATTGTCAGAGTTGGTGTATTCTTTTTCGAGTGCTGCAACTTTGGCACGATGTGCAGCCAAAGCAACCAATCCCTTTCCCCTTTCATCTCTCGATATCTCACGAGAACCACCAACTGAACTTGATCTCAGATCAGCCGGTGGAATAAAACAATCCAAGGACAGGCCAGGAACATTAAAAGCAACTTCTTCGATTGTCCAAGCTTCTTCCATTCTGGTTTTTGAGTGGCTCATCGCAGTCTCACCGAACCTGAACAGAGTGACTGCTGAACGGCCTGAGTGAGCAATAGTAATCCCTTCAACAGGTTTGTAATCATCCAAATATGAATTAATCGTCGTTTCCCAGTAAACTGCATCTCCACCGTTAGATTGGATTCGAGTTAGATGTGAATCCTCCATGTAAACTAGAAGTCCTGTCTTCTGGCAGAAGTAACCAAACAAGACATGCCTGATTATCTCTGCAGGGCCTTCACTCCTAGTCTTAAGCGTCTGAGGATCAGCACATAGCTTGAGGATGAAACAGTCCTCCCCATTTATCTTCTTCTCACCGATGCACCTTGCATCAGCAAACATGCTGGCAGTAGTTCTTGGATCAAGACCCTAATAATGAAAGAGACATGAAAAACAAATGATTACCAAACTAGGAAGGAGAGATGAACAAGGAAATATATACAAATATCCAACCTGAAGTGAGCGACGAAGAGGTCTAACAGGCCCTTTAGCAGTGTGCGAGCCCAGCCAAGGAGTATGCCTCCACACAAGCTTCCCATTACAGCCAGCATGAACCTTACTAGCCCCAACAGCAAGCTCAACATACCACATGTCTGGATTCATCTGCCATATTACAAATCCACCTGATTCTGCATCTCGAGGCCCGTTCCTGTTCTTCATCACCTTGGTGGCAGTCTCAAACTCTGAAGCTATCATCTTAACTTTCCCCATGGCATATGAATTTTTGATGGAGTTCAGAAGCTTTTGTCCACCGCATGCAGCAATATACTGCTGTAGAATATAGTGCGCAGATGAAGTTTCCTGCACGACATAAATAAATAAAAAACTATTACCTTACCCATGTATGGGGCACAATCCAAGTCAATACACACCAAAAAGGATTCATTAAAGCAGTAACCTAATCTTCCATTAATTCGCAATAATACACTCACCATCTGCCCTCAAAACCTCACAAACTACAGTCACCTCTCTAGCTGGATCTGTAATACACATATTTATGACTTCAAATCACTTTCACAAACCCCACTCAGCACTTCAATACGGAGCATTTGCATCACAGTTTTCTACCAAATACATGCACAAAATACAAAGAAGATCTTACAATGGGAGTATCTTTTATGCTGAGATGAGGTAAAGGATCAGTAGAGCTGACATAAACCGGAGCAAGTGGCGCGCCCATTACACCTAACAACAGCCTAAGATCAGACCGCTGCTTCAAACCTGCTGATGGAGTCCTAGACAGCTGCCCCTTCATCCAACTCCCCAACGCACTCCTCTTCGAATCCCCAATTTCACTGCCACTACCTCCATCAGGATCCGGACCTTCCATCAAGGGCGCTAAAGTCTCTCCAACCAACCTCATACTCCCGGATCTCCCTACTGACTGCTCACCATACCCTCTCTGACACTGACCATTTCCTTTCCACCTGTTCAACAATCCAGACATCGGCGACCTGCTCCTCGCCGGACTCTTGCTACTCCTCATCCTCGACGGCGATAGTCCTCTCACCACATCGTCCTTCAGCGCCGCAAAGAATCCCTGCTTCCTCTCCATCGCGAAAAAAACCCTCTAACTCCACACAAATCTCGAATGCAACAAATCAACAACCACACATCTTCAAAACAGAGGCGTAAGCATTGAAAAACGGAGAATCTCACTCTCACAGCAGAGAATCAACTACAGATGGGATCAGCAGAAAAGTGAGGAATCCCAGTGACGAATTCAGAGCAGATCAAAAACGACGAAGACGAAACGGACGATCGCTACGAGCCAAGAGAAGGCTCTAGAGAGAGAAAGTTAGAGAGAGGGAGAGGTGAGAACGGAGCTTTGAAGTGAAAGACGCAAATGGCGATTACGTTTTTTATAACAAACCAAAAAAACTGGTGGAGAAGTGCGAAAAGCGTGAGAGGAAGACGAGTGACGTCACGCGCGTGGTAAAACGCGTGAATCGGGTCAGGGTTACGTAGGTATGACCCGCTTTAAACGAATATAGTTATTTTTTTTATATTCGTGTCTGAATGTTTATTTATTAAATAAATGGAATTCGTAATGGCTTCTGCTCCTCTTTCAAAGACTGGAGGGGGTGTTAGACCGGTTGCTGTGGGGGAGGTTTGGCGTCGTCTGACGTCAAAGGTGGCTTTGAGGGCAGTTAGCGCTTCTGCTAGAACTTTCTTGTTGCCTTTTCAGCTAGGGGTAGGGGTGAAAGGAGGAGCAGAAGCCATTACACATTCTTTGAACCATTTGGTAGCAAAGCATTCTGATGAGGAGGAGTTCGGGATTTTAAAAGTGGATCTTACTAACGCTTTCAATTTAGTCAGCAGGACAGCTTTTTTGGAAGGAGTGCGTCTACATTTTCCATCTCTGAGCGCTTGGGTGGAATATTGTTATGGGTGTCAAGCGACGCTTTTTATTGGCGACTCGATTGTCCATAGTTGTTGTGGGGTACAACAAGGGGATCCGTTAGGACCTTTGCTTTTTGCCATCGCTTTGCAGCCTCTGGTTCTTCAGATTGCGGAGTGTTGTCCTCATTTATCGCTTAACAGTTGGTACTTGGACGATGGCGTGCTGATGGGGCGTCAAGAGGATTTGTTGGCATCTTTCGAGGTTATCCGACAGGTGGGTCCACAACTTGGGTTGGTGGTGAACCTTAGCAAATCCTTATGGTGGTGGCCTCGAGGCGGTTCAAGCCGCCCCCAAGGTTTGCCTGATGGGGTTGTAGTTTCAGGTTCTTTAGCCTTATCTGTTTTGGGTAACCCTATCTCAGTTGACGGAAGCGGGGCAGACAATATAGTTGAGCAGCGGGTTAGTGGTATTCAGGACATTCTTTCAGAGATGTCTAAATTGGACAACCCACAGTTAGAGTTGCTACTTTTGCGGGCTTGTGTGGGCATGCCAAAAATGATGTATAACTTGAAGAGTGCACCACCGAGTTGGATTGAGGGTTCCATTAGATCTTTTGATAGTGCAGTGCACCAGAGCCTGGTGCATATTTTTAACACGGGATTCACTAGTGAGCAGAGGAGATTGGTGGGGTTACCCCTTAAGTTTGGAGGGTTAGGTATCCCGCTTGGGTCCGAGGTGGCTATCTCGGCAGCTTTGGCTTCTTTGGTGCAAACTGAGGGTTTATGGGAGATGCTTACAAAGGATTCTTTCTCTTTCTCGAGATGCGGGGTTTTGCTGGGCGAATGGAACTTAAGGTTTAGTCCTACTTCGCCGGTTAGATTGGAGGATTTAAGGACAAAGGCTAAGCCACAACAGTGGCTCTCTGGTTTGGCTTCAGAAGTCATCAGAGGAGAGATTAAGGGTCGAGGAGGAGTACGAGTTAGCATCCTAGTGAATGCTGTTTCTGCGTCAGGGAGTGGTATTTGGACCACAGCGATACCTACGCCTTTTTCTGGGCTTCATATGAACCCGGCGGCGTATCGTTTGGCTCTAAAATACCGCACCGGGCAGAATATATTTGCATTTTCTCGGGCCTGTACGGCTTGTAGGGGGAATCAGACTTCGGATGCTGCGGGGGATCATGACTCCCACTGTCCGGGTTGGGGGAGGAGGATTAGGAGGCATAACGCGGTGAGGGATGCATTGTTTACCTTTCTTAGAGAAGCTAACATGGGGCCTAGGTTAGAGGTAGCTGGCCTTCTCGATAACGGAGAAAAGCCCGCAGACATTTTAGTGCCTGCTTGGGACAACGGTCGGGATTTGTGCGTGGACGTGTCCATTGTGTCTCCTTTTGTAGGGGGTGGTTCAATGTTAGAGGCTGGAGAGGCAGCAAGGAGAGCAGAAGACAAGAAGGTTTCTAAATATGAGGCTGGCTGTTTGGCTAATGGGCTTATCTTTGAGCCATTTATTATGGAGTCTTTAGGAGGTTTTGGAGGTAGAGCAGATCGGCTTATGAGGACAATAGCGGCGAGGTGGGCTGAAGCCAAGGGAGTGGAGCCTCCGACAGCTCTTTCTACATTGAGGCAGAAGTTATCATCTGTCTCGCAGAAGGCGTTGTCAGATGGTTTCCTACTGCGCATTGACTAAATGTTTTTTTTCAGTTCATTTGTAAGTGTCTTTTGGACCCTTGCTTTTGCCGTGGTGATGTCGAACTGCGGATGGCTCTTATGGTCTAGGTTGCCCGGGAACGGGTACGGGTACGGGAAACGGGAGAACGGCAAAGTGAAAAACTATGTAAAGTGGAAACGGCAGGAAACGGCTACTTATAATAATATATTTTTATAATTTTGGATTTCAAAACTATCATTTGTCTATTTTGAAACAAATATTATCATTTGTCTTGCACTATGTCAGATGGATTTTTATTGCGAAATGCCTAGATGATTTTTTTTATTTTCATTTATAATTGTACATTTGAGTTATAAGAATAAATCATTTCGTAATGAAATCAATTCCAATTATTTTTGAAGTAAAAAAATGAACTGCTACCTCACCTAGAGGACCAATAAATTAAGTCTTCATTGTTTACTAAAATTGGGTTTTTACTACTCTTTCCATCTCATATTGTCTCAAATTATGTGTCTATTTACTTAATTAAAGAAACAAATTATAATAAATGGATAATATTATTCATGCATTAATAGTATGTTTTATATGTTCAATACCTATCATAAATGCAATTACTCCAATACAATTAAAGAGCATTTTTGTACATACATAATATTTATTAATATGTGTGAAAATGAAAGATAGACATATAATTTGAAACGAATGGAGAATTATTATCTTAGTAAAAAGTTGTGAAAATGAAAGTTGCACATATTTATTATTTGAGACAAATGGAGTATTATTATCTTAGTAAAAAGTTGTGAAAATGAAAGATGTACACATTATTATATTAAAAGTGATCAGGCCATGTAGGGGACCACACCCATGTGGATTGATTAATTAAGAAATATTTAAAAATGATATTAAATTTAGCACCATAACTACATCACTGATCATTAGGTCTTTTTTATCCAAAATTATGGTCTCAAAAAATAATCTACCCATGACTTCAACCACATTATTTGGACTATGGTGCATCCTCAGGGCACAAGGAATAGCGATCTAGCGGTCTTACAAACTCAAGAAATCATATAGTTAACAAGCAACTAAAGTACCACAAGGCAACTAGAAGTTCAAGGACAATGTGATCATCACAACTACTCCCTCCGTCCCGAAATAAAGCTTACACTTTCCTTTTTGGATGTCCCAAAATAAAGCTTACACTTTCCTAAAATGGAATATTACTCATTTCACTTTTACTCTCACATGCATTCTCTTTCTTCATTTATTATTTCACCTTTTACAATCATTCATCATTTATTATC
>JAWWMW010066818.1:0-15152 GCA_035048345.1 Echeveria elegans | reverse complement strand
ACTAAGCCTTAAAGGAGCCGAACCGGGTTACCAATTCCTGTGTCATTTTATATTTCTGCAACATTAACTATCTGCACAATTAAGTTGACACAGGACCTGCGACAACTGAATCCTAAACAGTCTAATAGTCGAACAGACACAGGACCTACGACAACTGAATCCTAAACAGTCTAATAGTCGAACAGACTAAATTTCAGGGGGCATTATTATCGGATTCGGATCCGGTGCAGCCCCATAACTAGTTGTACCAAAAAAATTCTTTTGTTTTCGGATGACTTCGTCTCCAAATATGACAAATCTGAATTTGACATAAAATAAAAAAATTGTAACTCTTTGAATCAGGTGCAATTCTGTAGTTCATGTTGAATTCAGATTCAGAATGGAATGCATCTTAAATTAAGAGAGAAGTCTTGGTGCACCTAATTGTAGGGATGCAGATCAGATTCCATTATTATAAGTGGCTGCTTTGCCTTGCCTAGTGGCCTGCCGTCTTCTCAACTCACGGCACGCTTTCTGTGCCTTTCGCGAAAAGTGAAGCCTCCTCCTTTCTCTCTTTTTCTATTCTTCCATCAATAAAATCAAATGCTAATCACATCATCTCATCTCTTCGATGGGAAATTTGTGCAGCTACTGCGGCGCATCACCGCCTCACCACAACACCAAAAAAACCAACACCAAGCAGATTTCTCATTCCAGCAATCGATGGAGTAAGTTCAGGTCCAGTTCAACTCGCACTGACAACAACAACAGCGACGTTGTTGCGGATCGCCGTATTCATCAGCAAGCACTCGCCGCCGCTCTTTTGTATCAGCAACAGCAGCAGCAAGGGGGGGCGAATTTGCCTTTTGATCGGTCTGCTTCTCTTAGGTATCCGGCGCAGGGTGGCTCCAAGAGGACGGGTTTACCAAGGAGTGCCAGTTCTAGGACTCGCTCTTTAGCTGATCCTTTACTTCATCCTCACCAGCTTGCTCCTCATCAGGTCTTTTCTTTTTATTTTTAGTTTCAGTGCACTGATTGAGATGATGATTTTGAAATTTGCCTGATGAAAGTGACGGTGCATCAGCAATGAATCACATACTTTATTGTGATGATTCTTTTTGCACTCCAATAAATCCGTCGGACCTACTTGTTTTTATGGTGTATGAATGAATGGCTAACACGACAATTAATATGGCCGTGAGGTTACTGCTATGCGGTCCTTTCTTGATATCATTGTATGCAATGACACTACCAAGTTCCGGATATGATTTTTTGCTTGTATCGTTTTGCCTTGTTTATATATCATTCATTTTCCTCATTGTGATCTCTTTGTAAATTGGCTGACAGACGGTAAATCTCGATGACCTGGAGACGAAACACATAGTTCTTGTTCATGGAGGTGGTTTCGGTGCGTGGTGTTGGTATAAAACAATTGCGCTTCTGGAAGACAATGGCTTTAAAGTTACAGCAGTGGACCTCACTGGATCTGGAATTCACTCATGTGATCCTAACACCATCACGAGTATCTCGCAGTATGTGACGCCTCTCACTGATTTGCTTGAAAGGCTTTCTGATGAAGAAAAGGTTTGTATCCGTTTAATTGTTCATTTTGGCTGGCGTAGCAACGCAATTTTACATAATAAATATATAGCTAGCTCATGATACAGGTTATTCTGGTTGGACATGATCTTGGAGGCGTGTGCCTATCATATGCTATGGAGTTGTTCCCTTCAAAGATTGCCAAGGCGATATATGTTGCTGCTGCCATGCTGCAAACCGGGCAAAGCATTCTCCAAATGTTCTCCCAAAAGGTTGGTATGATTTCATAGAAAGGGATATATCATAAAAACATGGTTTAATGAAGCATTAAGTTGTGTTGCTGCTCTCTGCATCTGGTACTTGGACCGAGTAGCTAGGCTAACCATTTGAAAGTAGAAACTAGCGGGATAGTCTTTTCACTAACTGTTCTAGGACATCCACTAACTGGCAAAATCCTCATTGCCATGCTGTTATGAAGCTAACTTGGTTTTGCTTGCTTAACTGGAACATATTATCATTGGTCACTCTACTCTTGTAACTTCAAAGAACATTGCTGGGTTATCTTGATTCTTTAGACCTTTAATTGAACTTGAGTTAGTTTGACTCATTACAACACGACTGCTGCTGTATTTAACTATATATTGAGATTTAATTGATAGCCTGAGAAAAGGGAATTGGCATCAAGTCATGTTAAGTTTTTGGGTTTAGTTTTAAGTACTTATAGAAGGACAGACTGAATTCCATATAAGCAAAAAACTACATGAAATCTCAAGGCTGGTTCGCAAAACGATAACAAATGCTAAAAAGGTTTATGATTTATGTTAATATCAAGCTTAAAATGTATATAAAACAAGAGGACCACTGGAGGACAATGATTGAGCTTGATTCATCTTCATTTTGGTATAGTAAACTACTCGAAATGTTCTATTACAGCGCTCCTGTCAATCAAGTTACTTAGTTATCAATAATTTTGATTTGTTATGGTCGAAATTTAGCTTCATAGCCTGAAAACTTACAAGAGTCAATTTCTAATGAACATGGCTGTGATCCCTAATAGAATGGCAAGTTGCCAACCTTCACAAGGTCCATACTGGAAATTATACTTTTGACTACCAAGATAGTTTGAGATAGGTGAACAAATCATGAAGTCGCATTCAATTGTAACTGTTTACTAAAACATCGATTATCTGAGTTTGCTGTTAGCTTGAGTAGTACTCCAATAAGCATGCTTACGACATTGCGTTGTAAAGAACATTTCTCATGGATTATCTTTAACCGCTGCAGGCAGGTTCCAATGAGTTGATCCAGCAGGCTCAAATATTTTTATATTCAAATGGGAGTGACCAGCCACCAACTGCCATTGATCTTGATAAGTCACAACTGAGAGACTTGTTATTTAACCAAAGTCCAACCAAGGTACTTACACATTTTTTAGTTATATTGAACATTGAACTGAGACTATGCAAGTTTGAAAATGCTGCGGGTGTTAGACACTTAGGTTAAGTCCCTAGCAAATTAATCAGTGTTATTACTTATTTATTTGCTTTCCCTGATGGCTCAGGATGTTGCCCTGGCATCTGTCTCAATGAGGCCAACCCCATTTGCACCAGTGATGGAGAGTCTCACCTTAACAGATGCTAAGTACGGCACTATTAGACGCTTTTACATAAAGACCCCAGATGACAATGCTGTGCCAATTGCACTGCAGGAGGAAATGATCGCCACGAGCGCCCCTGAAAACGTCTTTCTTCTTAAAGGTGCTGATCACACACCATTTTTTTCAAAGCCGCAGGCCCTACACAAGCTACTGGTAGAAATTTCCAGGATGCCGCCTCTTGTGAAATGAGCAGAAATGAACATGATTTTTAATAAATGTGTTTTAACTGATTTTTTCTCTCTAAGATTTTGTAAATTATGAATTTTTCTGTGAAATACTATTGCTGTCTATCTTTTGGGGTGGTTTTAGGGGCAGTTTATAAATAGTTTTTGAAATGATTTTGAGTTTTGTTTTGAAATGATTTTGAGTTAACTTTTTAACAACTTTTTCATTCATTTTAAGTTTCAAAACCATTTCAAAATCTCAAACCCTGATCCTGAGGAGCGTTTGAAATGGTTTTGACTCAAAATCACAACAACTTTTCCAACTCCACCCACCACCATACTCCCCGCCACCACCCACCACCTCTGGCCACCTCCGCCTCCGGCCACCACCACCTCCGGCCACCAACACCGACACCTCCTTCGGCCACCACCATCGTCGACCACCACCGGCCACCACCACCTCCGACCACCATTGCTGACCACCACCACCTCCGGCCACACCGACCAGCGCCACTTCCGACCACCACCACCTCCACCACCTGGTGGTGGTCGGTCGGAAGTTGTGGTAGCCGGTCGGAAGTTATGGTGGCCGGTCGAAAGTTGTAGTGGCCAGTTGAAAATTGTGGTGGCCGGTCGGAAGTTGTGGTGGTGGCCGATCGAAAGTTGTGGTGGTCGGTCGGAAGTTGTGGTGGCCAGTCGGATGTTATGGTGATGGCCAGTCAAAAGTCATGGTGGTTGGTCGGATGTGGTGGCGGGTGGGAAGTTGTGATGGCGATGAAGGTTGAAAATATCCAAAATTTATAAATACCAAAAGTTTTGAAAATGATTTTGAAAATAGTTTTGAAATTGAAAATTAACGAAAAAGTTATTCAAAATGAGTTTCAAAACTTTTTTCAAAGTGTGTTTATAAAATGGGCCTTAATTTTGCGCTTTTATTTACAGATGAGTTTGAGCATTTATAGAAGGTTTTTAATAAAATTAATTGTGACGGATCCTGGTGTAGACTATTAAAAAGGGCTGGTATGGGTTGCGTTATGAGAGATTCGAAGGGCATTGTTTTGGTATCTGAGTGCTGAGTTCCTGGAAAATGTCCTTTCTAGCCTAGACGCTGAAGGTCTAGCTATTCTTCATGCTTTGAGATGGGCGAATTCTTACAACACAGAAAGGTGTGTGTTCGAGGCAGACTGTGCTGAGGCCTTCTCATTGATCCAGAGGTTTGGTGCTGAGTTCAATCCGGAAAGATCTGAATGTGCGAACCTGCCAAAATCCCTCCGCAATCCAAAATCCCAAGGTACCTACCAATCCGCTCTCTTCTCACGAAACTGTTTGTTTGAAATTCCGATGTTGATCTCGCTCACTCACTGCCTTTTCCAATTTTGCATTCCCCCATCCGTGCTGTTAGTTAGTTAGGGTTTATGATTGGTTTAGTGCATGCAATGCATGCATGCGTTCATCTTCATCGTTACGTACGATTGATTTCGTCTTCTTCTTGGTTCACTCTTTTCCTGGCCTAGAATTATCAATAAGTAGTCGATCGTTGCAGTGGCAAGCTATGACCAATCCCTACTCCAGGTCTCCAGCCCTTTGAAAAACCTGAGAGGCTGGCACTTGCTCTCTGTGATGATGCCCACATGGGTCAAGTATTTCGGGAATGGTGGGATTACTACGATATAATCTACTCCATCGATAAAGAAGAAGCCAATGGTTTTGAGATCTTCATGTTGGCGGTTCAGATGATCGTCGACTCTAATTCCACCAGCGCACTACACCTAAATGATACTATAGTGACAAAATGATGGATGTTGCGCGATCATTTGTCGCACTTGTAATACACTATCGATTTTGTTTAAAACGATGTCACACTGGTACGGTAAGACGACAAATTTCGCGCGACAGATTAAATAGTATTGCTATAAACACGAAATGCGACGATTATCTTTGGGACACTGTGTCATATGTTGCTTTGAATCAAAAATGACAAATATCTTTCGCAACAGAAATAAAAATATCTCAAAGGAAGTTGGCCGTCCAAATGTTTAAAACATTTTGTTCAATTATGTCTCAAAGGAAGTTGACTGTATATATGTCTTTTGTTTAAATTTTTTTATTCAATTATTTATTAATTGCATAGTCAAAATATTTTGTTGTTCAATACTAATCATATAACTCTTTAAAATTATATAACCTCCTAATCTTCAAAATCATCTAACTCTTTAA
Organism: Echeveria elegans; assembly: GCA_035048345.1. Lineage (NCBI taxonomy): Eukaryota > Viridiplantae > Streptophyta > Magnoliopsida > Saxifragales > Crassulaceae > Echeveria > Echeveria elegans. Next base: position 9,596 of record JAWWMW010066818.1, on the reverse strand, counting down.
AACACTATTTCTGTCTAATGGTATAGCCATTTAAAACTATATAACCTTCTAATCCTTTGAATAATTACATAGTTATTAGTTATACTTAATATAATTTTAAGATTGTGAGTTTTATACGAAAAAATAGAAATTTAAATGTAATAAATATGTTTTTGATCATCTGGGCTAGCTCATAAACCCCTCAAACCCTCTTAACCCTTTATCCTTTCAAACCCTCCAAGCCCTCCAAACCCTCTTAACCCTCCAAACCCTTCAAACCCTCCAAATCCTCCAAACTCTTCAAACCCTCTTGGCCCCTTCAAACCCTCTAAACCCTAAAACCCTCTTAACTCCTTCAAACCCTCCAAACTCTCTTAACCCTCCAAACCCTTTGAACCCTCTTAACTCCTTCAAACCCTCCAAACTCTCTTAACCCTCCAAACTCTTCAAACCCTCTTAACCCCTTCAAACCCTCTTAACCCTCCAAGCTTAATTTATGAAAATAATCATTTTTTTCTTAGTCGTCCTTTTTTAAATAAAATTTTATGCAAAATAAAAGATAATATATTCTTAAATCAAATTTTTTATTAAAAAAACTAAATAACTTACTTTTTATATTTGTTTTCTAAATTGTAACGACTAACACTATAATCCCTTCAAACCCACTTAACCCTCCAAACCCTTGAAACCCTCCTAACCCCTCAAAACCTTTAAAGGATCATGTGATGATAATCGATTATATCATATGGACTTCACACGGCGAGGTTGTTGATGAGCCTTCTGTAAGTACGTTGCGAGATCAATACATTCTAGAACCCTTTAAAACTATAAAATCTTGTGAGATTCTTAATTTGGTTTGTTGGTATTATATATGTTTTGAAAATCATCTAACTTCTTAAAACACTCTTTATGTCTAATGATCTAACCCTTTAAAACTATGAAACCTTCTAATCCTTTGAGTAATTATATAGTTGTTAGTTATACTTACTATAATTTTATGAATATGAGTTTCATACAAAAAAAATAAGTAAAAAAATATGTTTTTTTATCATCTAGGCTAACTAATAAATTGTTCAAAACATCATAAACCCTTAATCCCTTCAAACCCTCTTAACCCTCCTAACCTCTTCAAACCCTTCAAACCCTCCAAACCATTAATACCTTCAACCCTTACAAACCCTTCAAACACTCTTAAAACCCTCCAAACCCTTAAAAACCCTCTTAATCCCTTCAAACCCTAAACTTTTCAAACCTTCTTAACCATTTAAACCCTTCAAACCCTACAAATCCTCTTAACCTCTTCAAACCCTCTTAACCCATTCAAACTCTCAAAAACTTCTTAACCATTTAAACCCTCCAAATTCTTCAAACCATCTTTAACCCCTTCATTAAAATGTGTCATACTTATATACTGAATATATATTTTATCTTTATACTATAATACGTGACATGTAAATTATGTCTAGATCAAGCTAATACTTCATGTATACAAATGAATATGACCACATATACATTTGTCATTATCGACACAACTTCGTACTTCGAACTCCACATTCTCGTCGTCATCAACGTCACTCCTCTCGACACGCTCTCGGATCCGAGCCCCAACTCCGATTCTGCATCCTCATCCTCCTCGGACGCCTTGGAGAACACTGGATCCATCAAGAAGTGCACAAATCTGACAGCCAAAAAGTCTCCCGTGACCACTTCCGGGCCGATGTGACCACGTCTGATACTATTGCGGCGTTGAAGTTTAAGTTGCTTGTGAGTTTGAGTTTCGTTGAATTTCTTGCATTGATGTTTTTTGATTGAGCTATGGACTTGCTGGATTAGGAGATTCTAATTTATTTTATATTGCAAATTGAATTAATTTGTGAAGTTGATGTTTGTGGTTTCTGGCTTCCAGTTGCTGCTAGCTTATTGCTGACTTTGCATTCACATGATGAGTCGTCTTCAGCTACTTTAGTTTCTAGGTGTTATTGCCTTATTGATTGTTTCATTTAGTCTATAAGCGGCTGATGTTGTTGACAAGTTATAGAAAGTATAATTAAGCGTATATCTAATATGCGAGTTAGGGAATTTGTAGAGTGCTGTTTCGGGATTGAACAGAGGACTTGCAGCCAGTGAACATGATCAAGGAGGGCAGATGATGGCAGCCAAAGAAATTGAGAATACCGGAGGACCTGTTGACTTGATTACTGAATTTGACAAGTTGCAGGGGATATGGAAATTAGTATACAACAGTGCATTTTCCAGACGCACTTTAGGAGGAAGCCGTCCTGGATCTCCTATTGGAAGATTGCTCCCTATTACTCTTGGTCGGTATGTTTATTGGTGTTTTTAGGAACTATATATTTACTATTTTGTCTGTGGTTTTGTGCAGTTTGGATGTTGTAAGCCGGTCGATGAGTGTAACTTTAAATATGGGTCGAATCTGGACCAGAAGCCTACAAGCTCCGATGCCGCCTACAATCACCGGGATGAAGGAGGACTTGGATGAAGTGCAGAATACCTTGACGCCAAGTTCAGCTCTTGAAGATTTGGATGGAGTGCTGATATGAAGGAGTTGGGAGGAGCTTTAAGTTCCATCTCTCATAATTCTGGAGATGATTGAGTCACGCGTCTCTAACTCTATGCCGCAGGTATGGTTTGATGAGTAGATTTTGCATTTTGTATATCTTTTTCAGAGTTCAGATCTTGTATGGTTATAACTGCCAAAATGAACGCCTAAAGGTTTTGTGTTTTGTGAGTATCAGATTTCTCTCATTTGTTATTCACATCGAAATCAATTGAGATGATAATCACCTAATTAATCAACAAATTAAAATTATATTCAAACACTTTACCACGATACAATCACGTTCCAACAATTCCAAACAACAAAACAGGATGTTCCTTCATCACAAAGCAACAAAAAATAAATATGTCCCAAACTATAACACGTTACTTCTTCAAAAGGCGACGACTTATATATGTCACATGAGTCACATGCAACATATTTCAATTTGTATGGACATCGACCGAACATATTGTATTAGCTAAATACAACGCATAAAGTTTGCGTACCAAGAGTATAATGTGACACACTTTATTGCAACTTAATAAATATTTTGTCGCGAACCTTTTGCGACATTGTCAAAAATAGTATGTCACAATTAACTTACGTCACGCGACGGACGTGACCGAGCCTTTGAGACACATGTTTTGTTACATTAGTATCAAGCTACGTATAAGGGTCCTAGGCGACATTTGACGCGCGTCGCTATAGTGTCATTTTGGTGTAGTGGCGGCGGTAATCCCCTTGGCCTTATTTATTCTTCCGACTTTGGCTTCTCTCCTCTACATCTATCTCTCGTGGCTGTACAGGTTGCGTGATTATTAGCTTAGGGGTCTACCCTTGTTGTTCCAACGTGATCCCGTCTGACGACTGAGGTTCGAACTATGTATTGCTGTGGAACTAATATCACGTCTCCTAAAGTTGTGTTGTGTGGAATTTGGTGTCTGGCTTTGTTTGTACATACGGATTTTCAACTCCCAATAAAGTTTTTTTATTGAAACTTTGGAACTGTCTTTTGGTTTAAACATGTTCGTTGTAGTTTGTTATGAGATGTATTCTATGGGTTTCAACATGTTCCTTGTGGTTGCGGATTTGAGCCCCGCCGGGACCAGATGTTAGAAAAGGGTTATTGACTATTTAAATTACACCATATACTTGATTCGATTCAGAGTGCGCACCGGAATAAACTTTAACAAGAATCATATAAATCATATTGGTGAATTAAGCATATTAATTTAAACTGTAAAATTATCGCACCCGATACTAACCCTTAATCCATAAATTGATTAACCTAAAACGACAAACTTGAATTTTGTATGCAATATACATAGGGTTGATACTTATAGTCTAGCCCGATGTCTCTATTCAGCAGTCTCTTGAGAGTAGAGGAAATGCGGTAGACCGGGGACTATCGCTAATAGGTATACATCGAGATATTTACTAAATTCGTCTCTCAAAAATATTAGCAATCATGACCATAATTGTCATATCAAATTTTAACCAAATATTGAGCACATAATTACTGAGATTTATCTTTAATAATAACAATAAATATTTACGACTATAATGCATTCCCATAATGAATAATTAAATAAATAATTTCAACAATCTCCCACTGGACAACAGATGTAATCAAATATCTGGATAGCCAAAGTGTGCAAAAATTAGTATTATCTGATCTGAACAACCCCGTCCGTTAACCATGCTAACATAGGATCAAGGCGACCTTCATAGTTATATTTCACCATTGGACTATGCTTGTCACGTATGCTAACACAGTTAAATGACATGGGTCAATCATGGGTGTGTAACATGGAAATTACATGCAATGTGACCGCACATGCCTATATCCAATTGGTCCCTACGCGAGATCAACTGAATCTTTCAGAGTGTATAGTGCAAACCTTATTCTACAGACCTTAATACAAACCACATATATAAAATCCAAGTGCAATATAGAGTGCCACATAATACAAACTCCCACTGAATCTGAATATCCTTAAATGAGACGTCTCTCTTTAACAATCCTCATTAGTTTATAAGTGGCCGCGATGGAGTCTGACACCAAATGCTCTATATTTTTCTTTCACTATGTACTTTATGTTTACAACTGTGAATCATACTGTAATAAATTTTCTTTCAGATTGATTATTGTCGATTGTAAACTGAATATGGTTTGACCATAAATGTCACACACAAATGTGAAGTAGTTTCACAATACAAAACGGGAGCATTATTGTGACTCATCTTGACCATATTTCTTAATCACTGCCTTAAATTTGCTAGTCTAGTGATGACGTAGACAAATTAAGATTTATATAAAATCATGTATGGCATCATCTGAAGTGATACTGACTTGAAATTGAGTTAAATTCGTATTGTGAACACATTTTTCCTTTTCATGAACACATAAGTATTTGAGCAACTTGAAATTGAGTTAAATTCCATGTAGGGCTTTTTCAAGAAACTAACAATCACATTAACGGATCTAGGAATTTTCGGTATTGAAGGCAACATAAAAACCACTCATGTGAATAAACATTATTAGTATTAATAATATTTTCATATTTTCTTTTGAGTTTTTGATTTTCATAATTTATCTTACCCAATATTAGATTTCAACAACAGTACAAATATACTTCATCTGTCTCATTTTGTTTTTCCAAAAAGAACAATTGGAATGAAACTTAAGATACTGAATAGTGAAAAAATGTGGTCGAGAATGATTAAAATTTAAAATTAGGAGTAAAAAATAAAATATGTGATTGTTAATGAATGATAAAAAGGAAAGTGGACAAACTTAATTGGACAACAAGGAAAGTGAATAAACATAATAGGATGGAGGGATAATAAAATATGTGGTTGTTAATGAATGATAAAAAGGAAAGTAGACAAACTTAATTGGACAACAAGGAAAGTGGATAAACATAATAGGATGGAAAGGATAGTAAATATGACACTAATTTGATATTTCAAATGAAAATTTCATAGTTCTTTGTGTGATAGTTGATGAAAAAATGAATAAATCGATGCAACAAATTAATGTTGAGCTCTAGAAAAGTTTTTAATCTGAATAAAAAATATTAAACTGTTATGAAACAATTGAGTGAATGACTTGTTATTCATATTATAATTACTTGTGATGAATACTTATAAATACTTGGTATATTTATATGTCATAAACATGACATTATGTTGAATAATCTTTGGCATTTTGTATGCCACATTATAATTACTTTTATGACTGATTATTGCAATGAGATTGTACCTTTTCACATGCTCTCAAGTTGTCGTATAAATAGAAAGGTTGTGTATCAAGTATTTTTAGAAATTTATCAAATCAAACACAAGTATGAAATGAAAATACAAGCCCCCTTCCTCCTTCTCTGACAGCAGCATTCTAGTAGCAAGTATTCTTCACACAATTTTAAAGAATTTACAAAACTAGGGTGACCTAGTGTCAAACCCAAGGGAACAGAGTGAAGACAAAGTTATGTTAACTATTTACTCGACATAGTTCTAAAATTTAGGGGGCTTTCAAATTGGTTAAGGTTACTAAAAACAAATGTTAGTTAAAAAATAAACTATCTAATTAGATGACTAGGATAAAACTTTACCGATAGTACTCATGAATTATGTTAAATAGTTATAATATAATGTAGAATAAAGTCGAGTTGATTTTAGTGTAGGACTAAGCATGTTAACAACAATATAACTCTCACCCTTTCGGTATGTTGAATTACATATATATAAACAAATTATTGATGATACAGTTCTCACCCTTTTGGTTTCTTATCGTAGAACTCAAATTCTTTGGTCCTTCAGGTAATCTTTGTGATATAAGTACTCATGCTCCCCCGGAATTCAATGATTCATATAATTACACTTCTTCCATTCACTAGTGCATAGGTAAAGATAATATCTTTCGGAAAGGAGCATAAAGGCATTAAGCATTCTTGCTTCAGCAAGTTTTCCAGCAGCTTGACCCTTTCCTGAACTATGTTTTCAAGTGCTTCCATCTGTTGATTGAGACTTCTGAAGGATCTTCATATATATATATATATATATATATGGTGTGACCCATTGCATTATTGTTTATACGATCTTCAGTAAGCCTGAAAGAAATTCGGTATGATCAAGGGTGTGACTATTTGCATTGTAGTCTGTGACTTATTCAACGGAAGAACTTCCGATGTATGTACTTACCATTAGTGTGTATGTACCATACATATGTTCCGCCAAGTGTACTGTGACTATAGCTCACTTGCATTATCTAGGTGATAAGATCCCTAAGTCATGCTTTTATCCTACATGTTAAGGTTGAAATATTTTTAACAATTTCTTTAAAAAGGGTAAATTGCGGGTACACGATCATGAACCTATCATATGAAAGAAACTACCTATATGTGCATGAAGTTTGATCGCTTCATGAAGCTGAGGGTAATGCTTCTAATACGCTTGTCAATAAATATGACTCAAGGTCTTTCACGAGTCAGAAAGACTTTTAAATTGTTAGGTAGCTTATGTGTGTTATTTTCATTCACCAAAAGGGATTAGATGGTTCAATCCCGTTGACACCATCATATTCAATGTGTATGGAACATGTCGCACATTTCTCCAATTCAATCTTATGGACATTTCTGCTTCTGCACAAGTCATGGTAAAATACACTTAAGTGGAGGAGGATTGTTGGAGAATTAAGTGATATTTTTCATGTGATGCACACATAGGGTGATGATCAGTAAGCACACATTTGGAATTTTGTTAAATTCCATGTAGGACTTGTTCAAGAAAGTGACTAGTTATTGTCAGGGACATATCCTGGAAGCAAACTAGTCTGCAAAATGTTCATGTGGATTGGCCATAAAATTGCATGTGTCCACTACAAAGGTAACGACACGTGTCCACCAAGCATAAAACAGTTTGTGTTGATCAAATACGAAATAGTCAGCTAAGTGCCCACTAGTAACATCCCATCATCCTACTGCCTCAGTAACTGTCCAGTAAGTCGTCTGACAATTATATCCTAAGAGTATAAAGAGAGGAACCCAAGAACTTAGATAATAGAAAATAACATCAACAACACCGATTGACAAATTCCAAACACCTAGTTTGGGTTTTTGACGATTTTGGAGTGATCAATTATTGTTCGCAGTCTAATCTTGAGCTGGATGATTTGTCTTATCTCATTTCGAATTCTGTATATGCCCAAGGCTCATATGGAGCAAAATATCGATATAGAAAAGCTTCCACACGATTCAAAACGATATTAGTTGTCATTGATCTTTAGTCGTGTGATTGGAAGAACAATCCTGCACTGAATCTGTCCAGAGGAGATTCTTTCCAGACTTTCCTTGAGAGAGTCGTTCGTTGTCAGATCGAGCATCAACACCAATATTATTTTGGTAGGCAAGGAAACATACAATCTTACTATCTACTCCGTATAAAAAAACCAACATAACTTATACATAATTATTTTTATATTGCAAAATGGTGAAAATGGGAATGTGACAATCTATATATATAATAGAATATCTAACCAAAAATCCAACCATCCAATTAAACTTTATACATTTACCAACCAAACTTAATTATATTCATACATTTACCAACAATATCTAACTAAACTTATTCTCATCCAACTAAACCATTCTAACTATATTAAAAAATAATTAACCCAACAATCCTATTAAACTTCACACATTTACCAACCAAACTTAACTAAATTCCTACATTTATCCACAACATCTAACTAAACTCATTCCCACCCAACTAAATTATTCCAATTAAATTAAAAATTAAAAATTAAAAAAAATAATTTAAAATTTAAAATTTAAAATTTAAAATTTAAAATAAAAATAAAAATAAAAATAAAAATAAAAATAAAAATAAAAATAAAAATAAAAATAAAAATAAAAATAAAAATAATTTTTTTTAAAATTTACAAACAACATACGAGTCCGGCCTATTAAAAATCAGGACGATGCATATCCGTCGGGAAGACGGGCGGTACGCTAGTCTTTATATAATTCCCATTTATTATTTGACACAAATTTTAAAAAATTAATAAGGTATGTGAGATAAAAATATGTAAGGAAAAAAAAACTTGAAGAGAGAATGTTCTTGTGAGGATAAAAAATATTTCATTTAAAGAAATAAAAAATATATTTTAAAATACTAAAAAAAGAAAGAAAAAGTATAATATGAGTGAGAGGAAATATGAATTACTACTCCTTCCCATATTGTTGTTCTTATTGAATAGTTGACGCAGTTTTTAAGAAAATTATGTTATGTCAGGTAAACGTAGGAAATAAGATGAGTGGAAAGTGAATAGATTGGAGAGGGTGAAAATGTGAGAGAAAAAGTTTTTTATTTAAGGCAATGAGAAGAATATTTTACGACACTAAAAAAAGAAATGAAAAGAAAAATATGAAACGGATGGAGTAAAATTTATTTGTACGCAGTACTGTATATTTTTGGTGAGTTATGTCATTGTCTGGTCGTTCGTGCGTGTCGGAGAGAGAAACATCTTCATCTTTAAAATGCATAAATAAGAAATCATTGTACCGTCACGGACCACCATTTTCCCTTTCATTTCCCCCCTCTTTCAATATAACATAGCAGCCAGCTTCTCTGTTTAAATGTTTTCCAGTTTTAGGTTCCGTTTGATTACGAGGAAAAAGAAGAGGAAAGAAAATATTTGAATGAAAATAAAATTATGTGTTTGGTTGTAAGGGAAAAAAATGCAAAAAAAATGCAAATCGAGATTAAATTTTCCTTCCAACTTTCTCATGAGAAAATTATTTTTCTTTAAATTTTCTTTTTCTCGCTTTTTTCCCATAACCAAACGGAGCCTTAATCTTTCTATTTTTTCTATTTCTGGTAAATTGTCACTCCACCATGGAATATGTACTTCTGTGGAGACAAAATACTCACATTAGACAAATAATATTAGAATAGGGTTCCTATCAAATTTCAATAAGATATTATCATAAATAATAGTAGTACAGGCAGTAAATTATTGTGCCGAGAAATTAAGAAATGAATGGATTAGGAGTCA